>OX393583.1:15003078-15236032 GCA_947652605.1 Elmis aenea | reverse complement strand
GTGGAAATTGAAAAAACTGACTGTTCACTTCGCTAACGTCATAAACTTGTCATTTATTTTTTGAATTATTGCATTTCCACAATGAATATTACTTTACAAGAGCAAATTGATATGGTTTATTCACCATTTCGTGTATTTAATTACTAATAGTAATACAATTTTGTTTTATTATAAATATTATACTGTATCTATTCATATAATCTGTGATTTAAATTGATAATTTTTTTTTTTAAATCACTTGATTTAAATCAATGATTTTTTTAAAAAAATCACTTGATTTAAATCATGATTTAAATCGTGATTTAAATCAATTGATTTAAATCTGCTCAACCCTGCGACGAACCATCAAAGGTTGAATTGCATGCGCATGTGCAAATGTGGACAGCTCGGACGGCTCAACAGTATCACAGCTAGTTTTTGTACAGGGTGGGCAAATTTCGATGTTTTAATAGGGAATCTCGGTAACTATAAAAGGGATCAAAAAATAGACCGCGCATCCTCGATATCTTTTTTCGAGAAAAAGTTAATGGTGAAAACTAAAATTGGTTATCGTCTTTTGTTTTCGACTTATCGCCGATAACTCAATTTTTCGACTTTTCGTTTTATGACCATATCTCATTTGTTTATGAAAATAAACAAAAATAATTTTGACGTTCTACAGGCACTTTTTTGATAGCAATGCAGTGGCGTAGTCAATGTTTCAAAAAAAATATCCGAAATTCGAGTTGTGATATAAAGTTGTATTTTTTTAAATAGAACCCATAGTTGGCTATGGCTTCTTTAAACTCCTTATTTTTTTGTCATTCCAAATATATAAGGGTTGATGTATTTATTTTCAATAATACGCAAGTTATGGAGGTTTTTTAATTTTTTTTTTTAAACAAAATTATAGTAGGCTGTGAAAACAAAAACAAAACAAGGTGTAAGACCTTTTAAAACTCATTTGGTACAAGTTACGAAGGTTTTTTTAATTTGTTGTTGTGATAAACATTACAAATATTTGAACATAAGATAAACTACAATAAACTACATTACTGCAGATTCCGATTTTATCGTTGTTTCCTTATTTTTATATATTTGTAATGGTCCGTTTTTGATATCTCTTATAGTTACAGAGATTCCCTATTAAAACATCGAAATTTGCCCACCCTGTACTCTCTTACCAAAAAGTCGTTTTGATAGTGTCAATTTGTTAATTATTTTCGTCATGGAGTGGCCTAACGGAACCGTTGTAAAATTGATCGACCCTTATCGTGACTATCACATAAGGAACATTTTAGTAAAATAGCTATTGAAAAATAATGCTGGGAACTTGGAACACCAACCTACTAGCATATAACTTAAAGCCTCTACTCATTATCCAACTTATCGGAGCCGACCGTCGGGAATTTCGTGTTGGGTGTTGTCTACACATCTCCAGACCAGTCCAACTAACAGCATAAAAGTCATAACTTTTGTTTTCATTTTGGCTCTGATGGCATTTTGTGGATAACAAATTTATAAATAGCGTTAAATTTTCGGTTTAATAGTCCTTATCTAGAGGAATGTGGTGGGGCGGTTGGCTTGTTGGATGGTCTGGCCACCCGACCGTTCCAACTTGTCCAACTGTCGGGTTGGTCGGGTGACAGACTACACATTAAACAATTTATCGGAATGGTCGGTCGGTTGTACCGACAAATTGGTAGGTGAGTAGAGGCCTTTAGTTTGCTGCCATGGTCTTCGCGTTTTTTAAAATTTGTTTTGCTTCCATTTTTAAGGCAAAGTGGACATAAATATATGATGCAGGCGCTAGCAGGGACTTGGTTGCACGTTGCACTTCTACTAATACAGGGTGTCTAACAAGTAACAAGGTATGCCTCCGCTAATTTTTACGTAATTCGAACGTTTAGGACCCAAATAAAATGTTTTCAACGATTAAAAAAAATTATGTAACAGGTACAGAGTTGGTTAAATGGGTTAAAATGATTAATGATTTAAGGGCAATTACTCTATGAAAAATATTAATAGTTTCTGCGCTACTGATAACAAACAAAACACATCAGGTTTTTGATTTTTGCTTATGACTTGATGTTTTAAAATCACACTCGAAATATTTTTCAACATTATGAGGAACTTTTTTGCATAGATTTGAAATTCGTCGATAAATTTTACTTATGAAGGTTTTTGTTGTTTTAACATCAACTTTCTTATTTTAAATACGGCTCATGATACAATAACAAAAACAAATGAAGATAGGTAAAATTTATCGACAAATTTCAAATCTACGAAAAAAAGCCCCATAATGTCGAAAAATGCTTTGAGTGTGATTTAAAATAAGCAAGTTATACGCAAAAATCGAAAACCTGATGTGTTTTGTTTTTTTTTTCAGTGACGAAAAAACTGTTGTTTTTTAGGTCCAAAACATTCGATTTATGCAAAAATTAGCAAAGGCATACCTTGTGGGACATCCTCTATTTCAAGTAGGAAATCATAACAGCAACAAGACTTGTCATTCGTTTTTAATGCAATTGTTTCTTCAATGTTAATTGTGTTTGTAGTGGTATACAAAAAAGATTTAATTTTTTTATGTAATAACTTGATAATGCACTGTTAATTTATTTCAAAGTTTATTTAAATTTTATAGGAAATTTACAGCAGTTGCAAAATTTCCTTCGTTTTTTATTCATTTGTTTTATCGAGTTCGAAGTCATTTTACATTCAAGGCTTGGCAGTAATCGACAATTGATGGTTTTCAGGATGACTTGACTGTTCTTGAAAATGCTGCAAATCAACTGAAGACCGTGTTAATTAAAATTTAAATTTTGTGATACGCTTATGTCTTCATTGCGATACAAAACTTCCCTATTCCCATTTTCGAGCGCTCAAGGCGACACGTTAATTTCAAAGCCGTCTATAATCAGAGCTTGCAATAAAGCCGTAAAAATGGAACTTTTGTTTATCGATAATTGCCGCAGCCACAGTTCGCTGACTTCGCATTAATATTGTCAATGTCGAAAATTATTTAATTAGACGTCGTTTGGCTATGTGACATGATCGTGAAGGATCAAATTAACCGTTTAGCGTCAGTAACGGTAATTATTTAAATTAATTTTGTGTCCTACATTGTCGCGGTGGTTGAAATTAACCACTGTGAAATATAAAACGTTTAGGTTTAATAACTGTACTTGCGTTTTTATCGAGAAGGCCGCGAGTTTACCTCATAATTATATGCAGGTTTTCATGGCCAAGACTGCAGGTGCAATAGTTAATGTAAAATAAATATATTTTTATTATTAGAGATAATGAAACTACATTTTTGCGACATTTTGTAGGTTTATAGGTTTCAAAAAAAAACTCAGTAGTTTTTTTGTCGCTTAATTACAAAATTTAAGTAGATATAAGTAAGTACTATTGATTGAAATTCGAGTTTAAGCATGGGGATCTCGCTTATTATAATAGCTAGAGTATAGGTTTAAATTTGGCAAAGTTGCTAAATTTGGTGCTTATTAATAATCCAAAGAGAAATTGGAAATATCTCAAACGGTATCCGAGAAAATTGGGAAAAGCTGAAAGGTCTATTTTTGTAAATCGTCTATAACTCCTTCGGAGTTTGAAATATTTCAAATGTGTTAAAACATTGCCGAAGCAACTTTTTAAGCCGAATCGGATGGTGGTTACAAATTTTTCCTAGATCGATTCGTTTTTGTTTTATGACAACCAACTTTATTTTTTTCTTATGGGCAGCATATCGCGTTTTTCTTCGTTATTAAAGTTCATTTTTACGACTGAAGGCTCCCCCAGACAGACGCGATATGCGCCGCTCGGTACGATTCGGTACGATATCAAATAACAACATTTCGGTATATGAAATACTGTCACTTGCATATGTTTCCGAACGTCCCGAGTATCGCACTTGTGTGGGAACTCATTGCGGTAAGCAGCGATAATCATACCGAGTTATGTACCGACTGTATCGTACCGAGCGGCAGGCATATCGCGTCTGTCTGGGGGAGCCTTTAAAGGCCTTCAAAACTTTTAGTTTGTTGATCGGTTGTCATGGAAACAACATAAACTACAACGACCGGCCTACCTGATTTATAATGGTTATTGTTTAAAACGTATTTTTTTAAATTTGACATTGAAAGAAAAAGTAAAATACCATGTGTGATACATTAATGGATTTAGAAAAATAAATGCTATTTGATTATGTAAATAGCAAACATTGCGCCCATAAGAAAAAACAAAGTTGGTTGTCATAAAACAAAAACGAATTGATCTAGGAAAAATTTGTGACCACCATCCGATTCGGCTTAAAAAGTTGCTTGGGCAATGTTTTAACACATTTGAAACATTTCAAACTCCGAAGGAGTTACAGACGATTTTCAAAAGTCGTATTTTCCGGTTTTTCCTAATTTTCTCGGATACCGTTTGAGATTTCTCCAATTTCTCTTCGGATTATTAATGAGCACCAAATTTAGCAACTTTTCCGAATTTAAACCTATATTCTAGCTATTATAATAAGCGAAATCCCCATGCTTAAACTCGAATTTCAAACACACTGTATAAATTATTTCTAACGTGTGTTCAAATAAAAAAGTAATCAAGTTGGCTTTTTGATTTTTGATTTTCTATTCAAGGAGGACGCGACGAAAAGGGGTTGTGATTTTTTAGTTCGCATAAATTAAAATCATAATGATTTAAAATCGTCGCGCCACCCCTCGGCTATTTACAAAATTATTACCAATTTTGTGACATGCGCAATGAAAATACAGACACATAAGCCAAGCTCCCAAGCTGTCCCTACTGTAGTTAGTACTGTTATACTGTATAATCTCTATTTTGTGGTATAACGCTTATACTGTCACTTTGACTTAACCTCTTAATCTTAAGCGTTTATGCCGAATATAATCGTCATCGGTCTTGGCAATGAGTAGCGATTATGCCGTACGTATTCGCTTTGAGTAAAATTGTGTATATCTTATTGTATTTGATGGAAAGGTACGCTTGCTTTGCTTCGGTCATTACATATAGGATCACTTTATGACGTCATCTATTTAGTTTGTTCGAAATTGTTTCCAGCGCCATTTGACGATATTTACTATGTGTTCTGTGCTTCAAAAAAGAAATAAGAAAAGAAAGTCGTTATTGATGTGCAATTTGCAGCACGGACCTTTGCCCTGAACCTTGCATACCAAAAATAAAATTTTTGAAAACTGTGTACTGTTTTGTAGTATTTTTAAAAACATGCCAAATGGATAATCATGCATTGTTGTGTGTGTGTGATATAATATGTTGTATACACTATAAAAAAGTAAAATTTTAAATAATTCTTAGGTTTTATTAATTTTTTAATTCATATTTTCAATACAATGAATATGACGTACGAGATTTTTTATGCAATGGTAATGACGTAAATACTCGCTAGCGGTCTAGAGTTCGTGCCGCTGTGAAAAGCCTCGCGCGCAGCGGCTGTGTCCACTTAAGAGGTTTGTTCCTGTCGTCTAGTTAGTTGACAGTCGCGTCGGCCAGTTTACCGTGTCCCTGTTGGAAAGATTATCCGGGACACCCTGTACAATGTAATTTTATACCTTTGTGTTACATTTTATTGCCAGAGCATATAACGAACTTTTATTTATACTATTTATTATACTTCCTGAAACTCTTAACACGTTACATGACGTAATTTTAACTGAATTAATTAGGGAAGCCATATTTTTAGTAAACATTCTTTTGTTTAGTTTCACATTTTTTTACGTTACTCGATAAACGTCAACGGTCGCTTAAATAATGATGTAAAACATTTTGTGGTATTTTTCTATGAAATTGCGCTAGTTAAGGTTATCAGAGAATGTTCCGTGCAGTTGGTACAATAGAATGCTACGTTTCTTTGTAAGTATGTACGCGATAAAACTTAATAGACTAGAAATATTTTAATTTGAACCGATGACAAATCCATTTTTCTAGCATTGCAACATTTTTTAAAGTATTTGACCGAACTTCATTATTAATTTTCTATAAAACAACATAAGTTGCTCGGTATTATTCCTGCATATACAGGGTGGTGCTTTTTTCGATGCTCACCATTGCTATCTTGGAAACGGTAAGAGATACAAGGTCGGTTAAATTAGAAAAAAAATGCACATTTTTATGGCGATTAAGAATCTGAAAAGAAATGCTGGATATTTTGATTCGTTTTTGATTTATTACAAAAAAACTGAAAAATGTGATTTTAGAAAAATATTATTATCTTCCCTACCATTGACGCTATTTCATTTAAAATTGGTAACTTTATGTTTTTGACCGTCCTGGGTTTGATGACGTCAACAGAAATTTTCTAAGCCTGCTAGATTTCAAAGTTGCGATAGTCAACTTTTTTATTTCTTATGGCCGCCATATTGGATTTTTACACCATCAGACAGACAAAAAAATTAGCTTTTCAGATTGGTAACCAACATGCCTTTTTTCTTTCAAAAAACTTGTTGAAATTTGAAAATTTGTGTAAATAATTCATAAAATCGAGAATGCTCTGAAAAACAATTGAAACTATGATATAAATAAAAGCTACAGAACTTTTTATTGGTCTAACGATAACGAAATTAAGATTGTTGGAAACACATTTAGAAGATATGTTAGGCGAATTGCCATTATTAACAATTCAAAATCATCAGTAGTTTCAGCAAGAAGGAGCTGGTCCTCACAACGCCCGCATTGTAAAAGGATGTTAATTTAGATGTACGCTTTCAAAATTCATGACTTGGTACGTTTGGTCCTGTTCATTGGCCTCCGCGATCGCCATGTTTAACACCTATAGATTACTTTTACTTTGATCTTGTTTATGCAACCTTAACGGAAAATATTGAATATCTTTGCTGTATAATCAAAAATGCTTTCGACTTTATTCCGAGACAAACTATCCTAAAGGCAGTGGACGAAATGAATTTGAGGACTAACCACTACATCATACATAACGGTGCACACTTTAAACAATTTAAATAATTATTCATCTGGTGTTTTAAATTTATTGTCATTTCGTTATTTTATTAGACCTATAAAATGTTGTGTCACTTTTATTTATATTATAATTTCAATTGTTTTTCAGAACATTCTCGATTTTATGAATTATTTACACAAATTTTCAAATTTCAACAAGTTTTTTGAAAGAAAAAAGGTATGTTGGTTACCAATCTGAAAAGCTAATTTTTTTGTCTGTCTGATAGTGTAAAAATCCAATATGGCGGCCATAAGAAATAAAAAAGTTGACTATCGCAACTTGAAATCTAGAAGGCTTAGAAAATTTCTGTTGACGTCATCAAACCCAGGACGGTCAAAAACATAAAGTTACCAAGTTTAAATGAACAAGCGTCAATGGTAGGGAAGATAATAATATTTTTCTAAAATCACATTTTTCAGTTTTTCTGTAATAAATCAGAAACGAATCAAAATATCCAGCATTTCTTTTCAGATTCTTAATTGCCATAAAAATGTGCAACTTTTCTCTAATTTAACCGACCTTGTATCTATTACCGTTTCGAAGATAGCAATGGTGAGCATCGAAAAAAGCACCACCCTGTATACGATTGGGTTTGCAATACCAGTACAGGGTGGTCCAAATTCGATGGGATTGCATGGGTATCGCGGTTAATATTTAAGATAGAGAAACGGTTAAATCGCCAAAAATGTGCAGTTTTTTGAAACAAACTCAGAACTGTTTTCAAAAATATTCCTATCATTTCCGGTTTTCGAGTTATTGAATAAAAAGTATTTTTTTGTCATATTAATAATGTATCATATCTCTGTTATTGTTGTGAATATCGAAAATATTTATGAAGATAATATTTAGGCATTTTTACGTTTAATTTGATTGTACTAAAAAAAAATTTTTTACGCGCGCTGTTAAAAAGTTATGACACAAACTTACCACTCTCCATGAGCATTACAAAATTGAGAATTGCACCCAAACTACGGCCCGTGGGCTGAATCCGGCCCTCGAAAGTTTTTCATCATCAAATGTTAAGAGGAGCCGCATGTGATCCTTGGGCCGCAGTGCACAGGACTGTATTCAAGTTATTTTTTTTATTTTTTCTTGTACAACCCACATATGAACATTTTCTTTATTTTAACGTCCCTTTATCTGTTTTAATTGCTGAGATTCATCTTCACGTCGTTCAAGTTACTCTGATCAGTCTGTATATGAAGTTAAGATAACGTCCATCATTTGAAACAATGAATTATTTCACTTCTCGAAGCTGAAAGTTCTGCGAAATCACAATCGGGACACACAGTTTGAACTCCGACTCGACGTTAATTCTTCAAAACGATTATTTTTGTTTTGCAGAGCTTTTTGTTTTTAATTTAAGCAGGGACTAAAAACGAAAAAATTCCGTTCGTTTCTGTTCGGAACAAAAACGAAATATATCGTTTTCGTTCTTTTCGTTCTAACCGAAAAAAAATGTTTTTTCGTTTTCGTGAACCGAAATAATAACGGTTAAAACCGGTTTTACAATATTTTTTTGTCGACAAAAAATCAATTTTTTTTCTAGTCACCACAACCCTCTATAAATACAATAACAATATTTCAACTAAAATATAAACGATGACGATGGGGTTTGATGCTCACGGACAGCATATTTTAGACTGGCGAACCATCGCCATATTAAATTTACCAAATCGTTAAACAGATTAACATTTAACCATGTTATTAAGTTTAACACCCGTAAGGTGCAAAAACACAACGTGATTAGGTTAAATTAGACACACGATCTTTATCTAAAAATATGAAAATATAGCAAATACGGTTTTAAATTTGTTTTAGTACTAAAAATCTATGCATTTGAATTAAATAAGATCCTGCTGTAATTATTTAAAAAGACCAAAGAATGAATTCAAGTGGATAATTTACTAAATGTTATAAATAAAAAACATATTTAACAAAAATTTATATTAACTTGAAATATACTTTAACTTTATAGTTTGTACATACCATACAATATACATTTTCACATTCCGTTAAATCTTACTAGCAACACATCTTCCAATAAATCTTCTTTTACATTAGTCCTTTTCGAAGTAACAATAAATTTTACTATTATTATGTCTAAACGCAAATAAAACATACATTGATAATATACCGGGTGTAACTGAAATCAGGCTCACCCCCTTTTTTTTCTTTAGTTTTGAATTTAGACAAATGAAATTTTAGACATATAACATTTGCAAAAAACTGGATATTTTGAACATAGGTACACTTTTGTTTCACTTCCGGTTTCGCCGGAAATGGCCATAACTTTGTTATTTTAAATGGAACACCCTGTATATTTTTACATTTTTGGAAATAGGAAACGATTTTGGATACAACTGTACCATTTTGGTTAATTTTTATAACATCAAATAATTTTTTTTCAAAAATTAAATTTTTTATTAAGTGTGCCGTGACCCGCATAAATTGAATTTTATTATGTCAAAAAGTGTCAGAAAAACGATTTTGTAAATTTTAATTGACATTTGGGTTGCTTTAATAGACCTTACAGGTTGCGAAATTGGTTTTTTGACAAAAAATCAATTTTTTTAAATGGAACGATAGTGGCGCATGCGGTTATTTGAATAGAATATTTTCTGGCGAATTCAACAATACCAATAACTTGGTATTTTTATTAGGAGCTTGCACTAAAATTTCAAATTATTGTAAGATTTTGGTAAGATATCCTAATAATCATAGTTGACTATGCCAAATGGCAACAAAACAAATGCTTTATTTTGTGTTTTTCTACAAAACCGTTTTTCGGACACTTGTTGACAAAATAAAATTTAATTTATGCGGGTCACGGCACACTTAATAAAAAATTTAATTTTTGTCAAAAAATTATTTGAGGTTATAAAAATTAACCAAAATGGTACAGTTGTATCCAAAATCGTTTCCTCTTTGCAAAAATGTAAAAATATACAGGGTGTTCCATTTAAAATAACAAAGTTATGGCCATTTCCGGCGAAACCGGAAGTGAAACAAAAGTGTACCCATGTTCAAATAATCCAGTTTATTGCAAATGTTAGGGGAGAGTGGCCTAAAATGATCCCCCTAACACCAAAATAGTTCTAAAATGTAGAAAAAGATTCAAAAATAATCGAGACTTTTTTTATTAAATCCTGTAAACCTTGGACTACAAAATTCATATATCCATTTTGTTTGAGAAAAACAAATAATATATATTTTTTAATATAATAGGAAACTATACAAAAGGATCATTTTACCCTCACAGGTAGGGCAAAATGATCCCCAGTGTAGGGTAAAATGATCACAGAATGATTTAGTAGACTACTATATAAAACACTACTCAAACACCCTTCTACGAACTTAAGGGGCCACAGCACAGTAATCGCAGGTGTATCCTCAAGTCCAGCACACTCATCATATGCCCAGCGCTTGCACTTAACACACTGTGCCTATCCTTCTCCCGCAGAAGATCTTGGAAACGTTTCAAAACAAATAAGGCATTCTACATCCTCTTCTACATACATTCTACATACACTTCTGACTCTCTCATCTTCGTCTTCCTTCTTTCTTTTGCAGTCTTTGCCTTTTGCTAGACTTTGCGTTGGGGGATCATTTTGCCCGAAAGTGGATAATTAGACTCAAGTCAAATTAGCAACATGTTGGACGTGCCTGAATTTTTCACAAACACGTCGAATTATAGACAAAAGGATGTATTTATGAAAAATATATTGCAATTTAGCATTCCTATGACTTTCAAGATATTTTTAGTATAGCTGCCATGGCCTTACCTTAAATCACGATGTATAAAAACCACATTTTCTTGTTTACTGTCTACTTGCAATATCTTACCCTCACTTTCGATAGTCTAACTGACACAAGCGACTCAATTAGTGATAGTGACGTGTTAAATTTATAGATAAAAGGATTAGTACTAAAATTAAAGTGTGGGGATCATTTTGCCCGCAGGGATCATTTTAGGCCACTCTCCCCTACATGTCTAAAATTTCATTTGTCTGAATTCAAAACTAAGGAAAAAAAGGGGGTGAGCCTTATTTCAGTTACACCCGGTATACCCAATCAAATGTATATTCTATATTGATGATCTAAAAAACAAATTAGAAATAGAGAATATCTGTACCGTTAATTGTGTTACACGAAATTGCAAGTATAAACAATAAAGTTGTTAATACATATTCACGTAAATATATGGAGGAAAGTGAAGCTCACTCATTTTCAAGTGAGATTTTTTACTGCCTCGTGGAGTCTCTCCAGCACAGAAGGTAAATTCGCGTTTGTGTTTAACAAATAAAATTGAAATAGTGACAAAACCGGTTAAAACCGGTTTTGGAAAATATTTATTTCGCTTTCGTTCTTGAACGAAAAATAATAATTTCGTTTTCGGTTTCGTTTTCGTTCTTAAAAAAATTTCGGTTAATTTCGTTTAACGTTTTCGTTCCGTTCTCAGTCCCTGAATTTAAGTGCCGCCTGACCCTAGCACGTATGATATACGGCATCCTGAAATAGTTTGATTGCGACCTCGAGGGAACGGAAATTTATTAAAATTACAAATCTGTATCTCAGAGTCGCATACATTTCGTTGCATGCACTCTCGTCGATGGGAAAATGAACAAATCCGATCCAATAATAGCTTCTGACCCATTTAAATCACAATCAAGCTGCAAGGCGTCAATATCGCTCCGTTAAGTATTTAGGCAAACATATTTAGAATTTGTGAGAGGCCATTGTACGCACTTGAAGAGCAAATTTTTTTTTAAACACCTACGGTGTTTGAGTTATTAATACTGGCCTAATAGGCCAACCATCAATTTTTTTCTAATAAATCTTAAAAATAAATACTTAAAAACTAGAGTCCGTCCATTGATGTCTTCTAGATTGTTCTGACTACTCTACACGAGTTCAAAGGGCTTGGTTCTCTTCAATCTTCGGACGACATGTTGGTTGTCCAGGAGTTGAAGAGCTTCTGCATTCTCATGATGGTGGAGTCTGGCTTCGTGTTTACCAGCAAACCTTTTAATTTCTTCCTTAACCATTGGTATACCAAGATCTCGATGAAGATCACTGTTGCGGACGTACCATGAGCGTTTACCATATTACGTAGCACTTTGTTTTGGAAAGTCTGGATAGATGTATTATTGCTGTCTTTGGTGCAACCCCAAAGTTGAATACCATAAAGCCACACCGGTTTCAGAACCTGTTTGTATATTAGAATCTTATAATAAACTGATAATTTGAAATATCTTCCAAGAAGCCAGAAGTACTGTCTGTATTTTAGATTAAGTTCAGTTTTTTTCTTTTTAACGTGTTCTTTCCATCGCAATTTTGCGTCTAGAGTCATACCAAGATATTTCGCTTGATTTTCATATGGCACTATATAGTCCCATTTATATTAAGTAGTAGTGGATCCGTTATCCTTTTGTTTGTAAAATTAACATGGATGGACAAGCTCGTTAAGCTTAATTTTCCATTGTTTGGTGCAGTTGAGCATTACGTTACTGGCTGTTTGCAACTCTCTAGTGGATGTTTCCTGATCTTTGCCTACTGCAAGTAGTAGTGTCGTCTGCAAATGTGGCTACAGTAACTTCTTCTAGTACTGGTATACCACTAGTGCATAATAGATAAAGGAATATTCATCTTTTTGTTTTATTCTGTAGAGTCTGTCAGAGATGTATGATGTTAAGATATCTACATATTGCTTAGGAAGCGTTTTGTTAATTTTATGTATCAGTCCTTTGTGCCATACTTTATCGAAGGCTGCAGCAACGTCTAAGAAAACAGCAGAACAGACTTGTTTTTCTTCGAGGGCTCGTTCAATTGGGCTGGATGATTACTTCCGCTACTTTCCAACTACTAGGAACGTGTTTTAATCTAAACGTTGCATTAAACAAATATGTAAGCATGACTATGCCTTTTCTGGGCAATTGCTTTAATATCTCACATGTGATCAAGACTAATCCAAGTGCCTTTTTTGAATTTAACTTCTATTTTATTATCTCTACTATTTCATTTGGGTTACGGGAGTAATATTTTCTGTTCTTGGGTTATTTACTTCCTACAATATATTATTCACATGTATCTGATTAGGTGTGAAAATGTTCGCTTAGTGATCAGCAAAAAAGTCTGCTTTTTGTTTGTTAGTTCTAGCCCATGTGCCTGCGTCCTTTCTAATAGGAGGAATTGACATGGTAGGTCTCTTGTTTTTTATTTGTTGCTTTCCAAAGGGAGTAGTGTGTTTCTTCATCTGCCGTTAGGTTTTTCAGGTAGGAACTTATTGATTCTTCTTTAATCTTTTGTATTTCTCTTTTGAGTTTTTGTGTTTTATTATTTAAGAAAGTTTTACCAGATGGATCTCTCGATTGCTGCCATCTTCTCCTTGCTCTTCTTTTTTCTCTGACAATAATATTGTGGATTTATAAATGGCACCATTGGCATTTTGGATCACTTGAAGACTAATTTGTGGTTTGAAATGTTAATGGCCAATGCTTACAGCAAAACTGCAAAAGTAAATCTTAAAGCTGTAAAATAAGTTTTTTATGGAAATATGTACCTATATTTAATTTTTCATATCACGCGGTAATGTATACAGGGTGCCCATTTTTCTAACCTTTTGTATGGGTAACTCCGTTAATAATAAAGATACAGAAACGTTTAAGATAGCAAATTTGTGCAGAAGTTAAAGGGAAATCTGATGCAATTTTCAAATTTGACCTACGTCATCAACTTTTTGAAATATTTAGAAAAAAACTGAAAAAGGTCGCTTTTTTCAAACTTGAACCATTCCGTAAGCATATAAGCTAGAACAAAAATAAAAATTGGCTTTTATAGATATATTTACGTAGATTTTAAATATGTTAACGAAATTTTCATAGCACTCTTGATTTCCGAGTTATACCTAACACAAACTTGTATTTTTTTAAATGGAGGTCATAGTTGGCTGTGGTCTTATTAAAAAGGTAATTTTTACGTTTCAATGGTATAAGGCTTGTTATCCCTCTAACGCCAGAATTAATTTATTTGCCTTTTTTAAATTTTCTTAATAAATTATCAGTAGTAATATAACAAGTGCATTGAAAATTATCGATAATTTTTGGTAAATATGCCCGAATGCAAGTTGAGCTGAAAAAATTTTTTCTGCTTCAACTTGCATAAGTGAAGATTTGTCAAAAATTATAGATTATTTGCAATGCACGAGTTATATTTTGTCAGAAAATTTCCTTCACCTAACCTATCTGTCAAATTAAAATGTTGTTTAATTTAGATCACGGTCTACTACACAGGTCAAAAAATCTGGAACTTTTCGACATAAATTTCCGCTAGGTGGCGATAAGTCTAAGAACCATTCGCCATAAAAATCCGTTAGATGGCGATTATGTTTAAGAACACATTTTGAACAAAACTGACTTAAAAATTCGGTTAAAACATTTTTATGTACGTCATCTGATTGATTAAATTTGAATTTTTTAAGCGAGAGCTTATAAATCTTGCTGACTGTCAAAATCTTGTGCACGAACCGGTTCTTGGACTTATCGCCATCTAGCGATAATTTTTGGCGAACGGTTCTTAGACTTATCGCCATCTGTGGGATAATTTACGGAACTAGTTACCGGCCTCAGTCGGTTTTATATGGGAGTTTCCGAACCTGTGTAGTAGACCGTGATTTAGATAAATTAAAGTATACCTACTACTTACTGCGATTGTTATTATTAATAGATCATTTATAACCAATTTTTAATTCAAGAATTATATTTTAATAAAAATTAATGAACCAAATAGTATTTAGGTACATACATAATCTGTTATGTCAAATTTTACAAGTACTGTCAGAGTGGTGTGTCAGGGGTGTGGTTTAATCTATATTAAAGTAACGTTATTGATCGCCGACATCTGTCAAAAAATTATCAAGACCAAAATACCTTATTATTTATATTTTCCACCAATCAGAAACTCAGATTTCTTAGAAACGACCAATAAACGCATGAAAATCTGTTAATTGCGAAAAGTAAATTATCAGTGTATGATTATGTTTATTGGCCGTTTAAAGGAAATCTGAGTTTGTTATTGGTCGAAAACGCAAATTTGACAGGTGAAGGGAATTTTCAATAAAGAATAATTCTAAAATGTAAATTTTCAAGTACAGGGTGTGCAAATTTCGATGTTTTAATCAGTGGTGTAAAATTACCGTAATTTAAAATTTTGGTAAATTACGGTGGTAATTTACCATAATCTATTACCATTTTTTACTACAATTTTATATTACCATTTTTAATTTTCTGGTATTACATGTCCTGATTAATAATTTACGATCGTAATATATCACTTTTGATTTCTGTATTTAATATATAAGTAACTAGCGATTCCGGGCCTCTTCACGCTAGATCCCGGCTTGCGCGTAGAATTCTCTTTGCGCGTAAAATTCTTTTTGCGCAAAAAATTATCTTTCGTTTGGTGCAATTCCCATGTCCCTAATTGGCTCAGTTCCCGAGATATATCGATTATAGCTAAGCCGGTGATAATCGATTGGCTCAATTTTTATCTATAATACTCGCAATTGCTTTTCAAAATTGAGAAAATTGCGTCATACTACTCGCGCTGAGCCAGGCGGGTCACTTTTTTTTGGAGGCGATTAATAGATCGGTTTAAATTTTATTTACAACACTCGTTATTGCTCTTTAAAGTAGAATAAATATATTCGTACTACTCGCGCTCCGAGCTCGCACCGAATGCTTCTCAAATTCTTTTGCCGAGGTCCGGAGCGTGCACATATTAAAATTCGACCCTTTATACGATTTTACAAAAGAAATCGCGATTTTCGGACACACCTGAGTATTTTCCATAGATTTTTGAAAAAAGGCTTTCGACGTTCGTTAGTGTGTAGTGCGGGCGCGCGCGACGTAAATACGAACCTTTTTGCACGTTTTAATTAATAACGTTTGCAAACGATTTTTTCCGAGGTCCTAAGCGTGCACATATTAAAATTCGATCCTTTATACGACCCGTCAAAGAAGTTCGCGATTTTTAGACGCCCCCGAGTATTTTTAATCGCTCTTTGAAAAAGGCTTTCGACGTTCGTTAGTATGTAGTGCGTGCGCGCGCCTGCGCTTTTTCTCGTCGTCTGAATTTAACTCGAAAGTGGGATTGTTTGGTACGTACTTGTCGGGGAGGGCGAGACGATTCCGAATCGGTACGATACATGTGCGAAAAGGTCGAATCGGAGAAGGTTCGAGCGTTCAAAGGTCACGTCGAATTGTCAAATTGTCAAATTTTGACGAAATTCTCGCTCCCGACGACCCGATTTAAATGTTGCGTTTAAGATTTTGGCACGTTTTCCTCAATATCTTTTCCGGACGATTTTTTTGGGAATTTTCATATAGCCTATCTTTTTCCCATTGTCCTATAGATTGTCTGTGCCAAATTTGGTCACGATCGGATGAATGGTATAGGAATGCATAAAAGACATACATACATACATACATACATTGATTTTTATATGTATAGAAGATTAAACTAGAAATAATTAATAAAAAGTCAAAAACTTTTATTGTAAATAACAAAATGTTAAAACTAATTATAACGTAAAAAATTAAAAAACGTACCTAATATTTCAACACAAAATCTTTTTTTGTTTAATTTTCATTCGGATTCAAATCACAATCGGTTTCATATTCACTTACTGACACTAACTCTTCTAAGGCAAAGGATTTTATTCCTGAGAAGTGCAAGGTTCTTCCTCATGTTGAAATAAAGTTTTGGGTTCACTTAATTTTAATACAGGGTTGAGCAGATTTAAATCATTGATTTAAATCAAGTGATTATTTTTTTTTAAATATTAATTTAAATCACAGATTATATGAGTACCATATAATATTTATAATAAAACAAAATTGTATTACTATTAGTAATTAAATACACGAAATGGTGAATAAACCAATATCAATTTGCTCTTGTAAAGTAATATTCATTGTGGAAATGCAATAATTCAAAAAATTATAAGACAAGTTTTTGACGTTAGCGAAGTGAACAGTCAGTTTTTTCAATTTCCACGGCACTCTATTGCTTCAATAACGAGTTGAAGAAAAATGTTGAATATCTTGAAAAGTATGAGTTTTTGGTATAGAACATACTTAACAAAATATGAAGCTCCTTTAAAGACGAATTCGATGACATAAAAAAATACAGGGGTTTGCATTTGAAAAAATCGAGTTACGAGCTTTTGAAAATCATGGAAGTTGCCACCTATTTATAAACACCACTGTATGTGTGATTCAAATTTTTTCATATCGAGCGAACAGAGAAATTTTTTCTGCATGTCCATACCAAATTACAACTCTGTACTTCAAAATAACTTTTTTTTTAAATAAAGACTTAAAACCTTGAATAATTTAGAAAATTAATTTTTTTTACAACGCCGTATAAAAACCTGTAGTATTATATATTGATGCAATGCTAAAATTAAGGCGGTCAAAAATATTAAATAAAAAATTGGGTGTTGTATTTGAAATATAAAAGTTGCTATTAGTTCCAGAAAGGTGACTCACCCTGTATATTTGAAAATATTTTTATTGTGTTGTTTAGAAAAAACTGTATAAAATAGCATTTGAATCAACTTCATATCTCAAGCCGTTTAGCCACAATCGACCGATCCCGCACTAATGACTCGCCCTGTATATAATTAATTAAACATCACCATTTGGAACTGATTTTTTCAAAATTCTTAATCATTATATGTATTTAATTTTTCATTTTGACAAAAATTCACCAATGAATTAAATATGTTGGTTATTAAATATATTAGCACAAAACGGAAATAGCATGTGAATATGTCACTAAATTCGATAATATGGTACATTTGATTTAAATCAAAAAAATCTGATTTAAATCAAATGTTATGAATATTGCCAAAAGCGGAAAAAGATCTTTCTGTGGCACACGTTGTTGCAGGACAATTCAATATTTCTGTAGCTACTTTGCCTAAACTTATAGTTGAGCAAAGGGACTTTCCACCACAAAACAGAACTTAACGCGGCCCAAAAAAAATCTTTTGCAAAAAGTTCTTCCTTGGCTTTGTACAAAGCCACCTCAGCCATTACTTGACCAATATGACTTCCCCCAATTAAATGTGACGATAGTTTGTTAATATAAGTAAGTGCATCAACATATTCATCATTATTTAAGTTTTTACACATATAATTAGGGTCAAGTAAATTTGCAGCAAAATGAACTGGTCTAAGAGCCATTTTCTTTATTTTTTGTAAAAAATCTTGCACTAGATCTAAATGCGATAACAATTTGGTAATTTATGGTAATTTAAATGGTAAATTACGGTAATTAGAGTAAACCCGGGCAAAAGTCCCCACTTAACGTTCTCAACTCTCTAAGTTAGTAAATTTTAAGTTTAACGGGTCAGCATTTTTTTAATGAACACCCCAGACACTTCTCATTGTATCATAAAATGGGTCGCCACCAAAAGTAACGCATTCAAATAAAAAAAATATATTTTATGGTTTGATGTAGATTGGTACTTTTGCCCCACCCTATGGGGCAAAAGTCCAAATTGATGGGGCAAAAGGCCGTTCGTGCATTCGTCTAATAAAAATGTTTACATCTTTGACACATTAATATACGGTGTGTTATTTTATAAAATAAAAGTTTATTCTCTTCAAAAATACAAAATAAAAGTTCAGTCTTGTAACAAAAATAAAAAAATATCACATTAAAAGGAACACAAAAAATATTTGTCAAATTCAACAAAAATCACAGGCAAACTCGCCGGCTTCAAAATTTGAGCAGCTTTCGTGCCACCAGTTGTGGCATTTACTGCACTTAATCCAATCCTCGACTGGTGGATCTTCATATACCTCGTTACAACCTGGGCAAATAATTTCTTTTTCCTGTTCTCTATGGCATGGTTGTTCTGGAGAAGAAAGTTCCTGCAGCAATTTTCCGCCTTTTCTTTTTTGTAATAGTTCTCTTGCCTTCTTGTTTCTCTCCTTTTCGAGCTCTTTTTACAACTTCGTTTCTCTTTCCCTTTCCAATTCCTCCTTATTCGGCGTGGAAGTCAATATTTCGGACTTCTTCCCCTTTCTCATTCGTTTTCGCTTTTGTGAAATTTTGGGGATTGGCATAATATCCTTGGGAGAGATCACATTGGAGTTAGAGGTTGATGGTTTCTTACCACCTGATGATTGTCCTGAACATCCTGGTGTTAACTCTCTGTTAACCACCAAGTTAGATAAGGGCTCATCGTCCTCTCCATCCTGGTCCTCCTCTGAACCATTTGCTTCACTTTTACTTTCATTAAAAGCTTTTTGATCAGTGACACTGGCTGGTAAGAAATCCTCCTCACTAAAAATGAATCTATTTACTGGCATTATGCCACACACTTTGAAGGCGTTCAAAGCTTTTCCAATTGTGCAAGTTTTTTCGTAAGCTTCTCCAAAAATTTGAGCAACTTGTGCTTGGGTTATAACTTGACCTGGGTGGTTTACCAACTATTGGTCGCAAAATTGACCCTAAAAATCTTTCAAAGACTTGAAAAAACATCTATCGAGTGGTTGAGTCTTATGACGAATGAGGAGGTATGCTTAATAGGTGAATATGATTGGATTTGCAGAAAGTCACAGCTTCTAGTGTGACATGTGATGATTGGTTGTCAAGGACAAGTAAAACCTGATTTTCAGCCGATGCTCTAACATGATTTTGGAAGTGTTTCAGCCAACTAATAAATAATTCAGTATTTATATATCCAGACTCAGAAATAAACATAACCGAATCAGGTTGTGCTCCATTGAGCAACTCATTTTTTGCACGCTTTCGTGGAAAAATTAATGCTGGAGGCACGTAATTCCCGCTGGCACTGAAACAGCAGACCACAGTAATCAATTGGCTCCTTTCAGCAGAAGCAACTTTGTTAACAGATCTTTTGCCTTTATCTGCGATAACTTTTGGTATTTTATTAGGAACGGTTGTTATACCGCTCTCGTCGACATTGAAAATGCGACTGGCAGGAAAAACAAACTTGGACATGAGTTCCGTTAAATTATCGTAAAATCTTTCTATTTGGACTTTATTGAAACCCATAATCCTTCCGACGCTTGTCTTTTGGGGCGTTCTTAAAGAAAATTTGTGTCGAGATAAAAAAACATTTGGTCCAGTCCTCTCCCGCCATTTGTGATTCCTTATTGAAATCGTTTACAATATTATTTTGCGAAGCAAAGTCAAAAGCCAACCGCCGAAATTTTTTTCTAGTAATTCCGTAGAACCTTACGTCCATCTGTCTACAGTGATCAGCTAAATTTGCTTCTTTATCAGACGTAAATGTGGATTTGAATCTTCCTAATGAAGTCACGCCAAAGCCCAGCTTTAGTCTTTTTCTTAAGGATGATTTATGAACGCCAAAAGTCTTTGCTATACTTCGATTGGATTCTCCTTCACGCAATCTTCTCATGGCCTCCTCCAATATTTCTGATGTAATTGGCTTTCTATCAGTCTTTCTCTTATAATTTCTGGAATAAATGATATCTGTAAAATGTATCAAAGTAATTTAAATAAAGACGGGGCAAAAGTACGTGCGCGGCCTTTTACCCCAGACACGACTGCGGCTTTTTGCCCTCATGCGTACCAATTACGATAGAAGCATTATTGCGCCATCTTTAGTTTAAGTTAGGAAACGTTTGGCGATATGATTGTGTAGCTAAAATGGAGGGTGTTTATATAAAAAAAGTTGCATGCCAGTTGTGAAAGATTTTAAAATATCACTGCCTAATAAAAGATCATCGAAAACTATAACAAGCCAAGCATTTTTACACTTACCTCATTTTCGCAGCGGTTTAACTGCCGATCAAGCTAGAACTATATGTGTCCACCACAGATACTGTATCTCAACTACCAATAATAAAAACTATTCTCTCTTAACTCTCCTCTCCTTCCTATCCCTAATGGGACTTTTACCCCGGTGCGGACTTTTGCCCGGGTTTACTCTAATGTGGTAATTTACGGCGTAAATTACGACTCACATCACTGGTTTTAATAGGGAATCTCAGTAATTATAAGAGGTATCAAAAAACGGAACGCACATCCTCGATCTCTTTTTTCGAGAAAAAGTTAAGGGTGAAAACTAAAATTGGTTATCGTCCTTTGTTTTCGAGTTATCGCCGATAACTCGATTTTTCGACTTTTCAGTTTTATGACCATATCTCTCTTGTTTATAAAAATAAACAAAAATAATTTTGACGTTCTACAGGCACTTTTTTGATAAGAATACAGTGGCGTAGTCAATTTTTAAAAAAAAAAGTCCGAACTTCGAGCTGTGAGATAGAGTTATATTTTTTAAATGAAACCCATAGTTGACTATGACTTATTTAAATTCCTTATTTTTTTGTCATTCCAAATATATAAGGGTTGATGTATTTATTTTCAATAATACGCAAGTTACGAAGGTTTTTTAGTTTTTTTTTTTTAAACAAAATTATAATACGCTGTGAAAACAAAAACAAAACAAGGTGTAAAACCTTGTTAAACTCATTTGGTACAAGTTACGAAGGTTTTGTAATTTGTTGTGATACTTATGATATATCATTGTGAAGAGAAATTGATTTAGAATGTGATTATGTGAAAATATACAAAAGTTGGATATTTTTCCGAAAAATAGTTAGGCTATGGAACAAAATTTTTAGCACCATTTTGTAGACCAGCTTTTGTTTAATAAGTTTCTTATTTAACTTTTTCCGATATCTTTAACATTTCAGCAGATATAAGCTGGAAAATGAAAAATCAGCCGCACACTGTGTAAAGGTATCCTAGACGCGCTTATTTACATGATTTACACTGCACTTAATTGGTAGCAATACCGCAATTTTGTGGGGTTCTTAACTTATTTTGCTTAAATTTAACACTAGCTATGACTTTACGGTTGGTCCGGCAAAATGGTTAATTCGGTAAGGCTTTCAAACCAAAAAATACCGGAAAATTCGTGTTTACCTTATCCCATTAGGACACGTTAGGTGTAGATTTAGATGCGTTAGGGTGCTGTCAGAGTGAACGCTCAAAGCGGAGCGGAGCCGAGCCGAGCGCAAGCTGATAGCAATGCGACAAAACTCGGTGTATGTAGTTTCATAGAAACTCGCGCGGGTGTGGCAGAGTGCACGCAGAGCGGAGCGGAGAGCAAAGCAGATTCAATGCGAGAAAACAGTTTCAAAGTGTTTTCTCGCGCTGAACCGCATTGCTGAAGTGATTTGTTTGCTGTTCGGTTGTTATTTTTTGGGACGTAGTAGTATTAATTTAAATGGACATAGAAATTTTAATTAGTGAAGTTTTTTCTCGCCCTGTTTTGTGGGACCAGAAAAACAAAGGTTATTATAATCGAGTTTTAGTGGAAAAGTTATGGATATCCGTTGCAACAGAAATGAAAGTACCAAGTAAGTATTATTCCTATTTATTTAAGTTTATTGAGGCACAAAAAATTACAAAATTGATCTCTGACTATTCTACCATTCCTTAAGCTTGTTTTATTATATTCTTGTTGCGATTTTGTTTCTCCATTGCTTCTTTTAATTTTTCATCTAAACCCTCTCGATCAATAATAATATTATGCAGAAGACAAATGCATTTAACAATTATTTCAGCGAATGAAGGATCGGTTTCAATTGGTTTCCATAAAATTCTAAATTTAGCATTTATAATTCCAAAAGCACATTCTATGCACTTTCTAGCTCTTGAAAGGCGGGCATTAAAATACTTGTGCTGCTCAGTGTAGTCTTTTCTGCTGTACGGCCGTAACAAACACTCTAAAAGGGGATATGCTTCATCCCCAAGAAAAACATATGGCACACTTTGATTAGTGTTTGGTAGATTTGTATTTCGTGGTACCTGTAGTTCCTCACTTTTCAAATGTTTAAATATTTGAGAAGAGCTGAAAGTACCACCATCACTTTGTTTGCCATATCCTCCAACTTCAATCGCAATAAATTTGCAGTTGGCATCGGCAATACCTTGCAATACAATTGAAAAAAAATGTTTATAATTATAAAACATTGAACCAGAATTTGCTGGACACTTGATCCGTATGTGCTTTCCGTCGATAGCACCAATGCAATTTGGGAAGTTCCATAAATTCCAGTATTGCGCTGCAACTTCTTTAAAAAACTGTTCCGTTGGCTGCGGCATATGCACGGAAAACAATTCATCCCATAGCGCTTGGCACGTTTCCTTAACAATACCTCCAACTGTTGTTCTGCCTAGTCTAAACGAAAAACCCAATGATACAAATGATGCTCCGGTTGCCAAATATCTAAATAAAAAAATTGTCAGGTTTATTAAAAAAAAAATTAATTTTTTTATTAATTTTTAGAGGAATGGAAGTATTTACGTGATCAATTTCGGAATGAACTACGCAAAATTCCAATTCCAAAGTCTGGTGATGGTGGTGATACAGAATCAGAAATTACTTCCAGTTGGCCGTACTTCCAGTCACTTCTTTTTTTAAAGGACCAAATGAAGTACAGAAATTTAAGTGGTAATTTAAAGCCAACAAAGGCGAAATGTAATGAAGAAGAGGCTGCTATTGAAATCCAAAAAGAAAACGAGGATATCTTTAATGAATCACAGATTGAAGATACAGACGATATGTGTGATAGTTTTGAGTTAAACTCTAAACTATCAACAACAACAAAAAATACTGCGAATAGCACTGCTCAACTGTTGGAAATTGAAAAACGTAAATTGGTTTTGCTGGAGAGAAAAACTTCAGAAAAAAAAACAGTATTGGATGAAGATGAAGCTTTTTTTTTAACTTTGCTGCCGCATATTCGGAAATTGGAGCCAGGAAATAAATTTTTATGTCGAATGGAAATTCAAAATGTGCTGTACAAATATGTGTATGGAAATATACAAAATGCGTCCATTACTCGCACATACAATCCACCAGAACAATCCAACGAAAGTTCGCGATATACGGCTGTATCATCACCGATCAGCACTTCATCGGACAATGTATATTCTATAGACCTTACTTCTACTAATCATTTTCAACCCGGCTCATTTGCTCCAATTGAAGTGGTAAATGTACCGTCAACTTCTCATGATAACGTTTACGAAAATTTATAAATGGTTTAAATAAGTAAAAATATACAATTAAATAAAATAACATAAAACATTTAAAAAAATCTTGTTCTTACCTGAGAGTTACAATTAATCGTTCGCAGGGAGTTATTGGTGCTTTTATAAGATTGGTCCAATTTTTATTTAACTTCACAGCTATCACCTCGAGAATATAGTCAAAAGTTTCGGTGCTTATTCGGGTATATTCTTGAAATTTGGCAGGATATTTCCTTAAATCATCATATAAATGATGAAATTCACCAAATTCATTCCTTTTTACATTAATTGGATGCTTTCCAATTATTTTTTTTTTAATTATTAAATTTAATACACTGGGAGAAACAAAATACTCTTCATCAGATGAATCCATTACTTTTCACTTCAATTTTATAAACACAAATGAATAACAAGACTCAATTTAGATATACTTAAATACAAAATACGGAAAATAAACTGAATCTCAGCGCCGTTTATCGCATTCACTCTGACACCCCGAATTTTTCTTCTCGCATGAAAAATCTACGCTTTGCTCTCGGCTCGGCTCCGCTCCGTTTTGAGCGTTCACTCTGACAGCACCCTTAGGTATAAATTTCAACATAGACTACATTTTTGTATTTATTTGGAAAAAAAATAAGGTTTGATTGCTTACTACATAATTGGTTGGTAAAATGAAATTTCATTATCTTACTCGCACATTGACGGCATCGTGAAAACTGTTAAGACGCCTTCAGGAGATCTCAAAAATTCGTCTTGATGTGTGAAATTGTTGCGAAGACAATACTTTTTTATGGTAAAATTAGATATGGGACTGACTTTGTTAAATTACGCACGGTTGTGCAGTAAATACGTTTTCACGCTATGAAAACTATATGTCGAGTTAATTTTTCTATCAAATATCTTCGTATAGGTATTAGGCATTGTCGATAAGTAGTTTTGTACACGTAAGAAAAGTTCCAAGGACCATTGTAGCCTTTACTTTATACCCTGACACGCATACACAGCAATAATCAACGATTTCATCACGAAAGAGTATTTCTAACTTTACATGTGTTATTACAATGAGTGTTTCATAAACGTCTGCTAGCACTGAACCGTGAAATAGTTTTGTTATAAAATGGTAATTTTAGTTTATGAATAAATTTGTTGTGCATAAATTGCGAAACTAATTTGATATCGCCATGATTAAGTCAGTGAATTAGCTAGTGTTCGATAAATAAGTTCCAACAACGTGATTGTAATTAGTTAGTATTTTAAATCAATTTAGCACAAATTTGTTTTTTTTACGTTATTGAACGATTTTAGATTTGTGTATTCGTGGCATTTTATATATATCTTACTTGTGATTTGATCAAATTTAACTTAAATTGAGAATTAACCATGCAAATATATTGGTAATTAACTTGAGATGGCTCAAAACGGTTGAAAACAAATGCCTAATGAAACAAAACGTTAACTGTTTCTTTTAGGCTAGGCGCTGACATGCAATCAGTTGAGCAACAGTTTGGTTGCGGGAGTCATTACCATTGGTTTATATGACAACGCGCTCACATGTAACTGGTGTACAGGGTGGGCAAATTTCGATGTTTTCATAGGGAATCTCGGTAACTATAAGAGGTATCAAAAAACGTACCGCGCATCCTCGATCTCTTTTTTCGAGAAAAAGTTAATGGTGAAAACTAAAATTGGTTATCGTCTTTTGTTTTCGAGTTATCGCCGATAACTCGATTTTTCGACTTTTCGTCTTATGACACTATCTCGCTTGTTTATGAAAATAACCAAAAATAATGTTGACGTTCTACTTTTTTGATAGGAATGCAGTGGCGTGGTCAATTTTTCAAAAAAAAAAAAAACTAAATTCGACTTGTGACATACAGGGTGTTTCTGAACGATGTAGCATAATTTCTACTGGTGAATCTACATTGAAAAATAGGACGATTTAGCCCATCATGCCTTATGGAAAGTTGCATCGTTGCTAAGTTACAGCCCCATGAAGAGGGTATGAAAAGTTGTTGTTTTATTGATAAATGACGGACGCTTTGACCTACAACATTTATATTTGGCACGTATTCTACAATAGGCAAGCGTGTTCTTATGCATAAGTTTGAGCGAAATCCCACCATAGAGGGCGCTACAATCGGTTATAGCAGAGAAAAAACCTGCTGTATTTTTTTTGTCGATCGTAATTTCAATTTTTTATTGTAACAGTCGGATAGGTAGGTCTAAAATGTACATTTTTAGTAACCTAAAGTTTTTTGATAGGAGCGATTATATTAAAATACAACACTGAAAATATTTAACTAATGGGTAGTTCACACGGTGACTTTTAAAGTCTTGACTTTAAAAGTCACCGTGTGAACGACTCAAATTAAAAGTCGCGACTTTAAAATAAAAATGGCCGCTCTTGTAATTGCAGCATTGAGTGTAGTAGAGCATCTAATTATTTTGAAGTTGCTATTTGTTGATAATGTTCTAAAATCGTTGGAACATCTATTGGGGACATGATAAATTGGAAATCGACGACAAACAAATGTATATTAGGTTAGGTTAACCTAACTTATTTGTCTGTTATGTCAAAATATAAAAATATGGTAGGCTTACGTCAAATGCCGAACTGTCAAATCGAAGTCGCGACTTTAAAAAGTCGCGACTTTTTAGTTCACACGGTGACTTTAAAAGTCACCGTGTGAACTACCCATAAATTATGTTTTATACAAATAAAACTGGACATAATAAATAACTAATAAAAAACATAAAAATTACTAACACAATTAAAAATGATTGTTACAATAAACGTAAATATGACATCTGACTACATTTGTTTGGTTTGTTAATTCACAGTAAACTAGTTTTTGTTAAATATTTTCAATAAATCTCAGAGTGATATTTTAATATAATCGAGTTTTTCTCCAAAACGATGGCTCTTATCAAAAAACTTTAAGTCATTAAAAATGTACATTTTAGACCTACCTATCTGACTGTTCCAATAAAAAATTGAAATTACGATCGACAAAAAAAACAGCAGGTTTTTTCTCTGCTATTATCGATTGTAGCGCCCCCTATGGTGGGATTTCGCTTAAACTTATGCATAAGAACACGCTTGCCTATGATAGAATACGTGCAAAATATAAATGTTGTAGGTCAAAGCGTTCTTGATTTATCAATAAAACAACAATTTTTCATCCCCTCTTCATGGGGCTGTAACTTAGCAACGATGCAACTTTCTATAAGTCTGCGTTTTCATTACAAGCGTATTCGCGCGAATGAGCCTCGCGCGTACGCGTCCGTATTCGCGCGACTGAAACAAACCAATGCAAGCATATAAGAGCGGTTATACTACAAGCGAGAATTCGCCCGAAACCACTCTCATATGCTTGCATTGGTTTTTTGATTCGCGCGTATACGGACGCATACGCGCGAAGCTCTTTCGCGCGAATACGGCTGTACTGTAACCGCAGCCTAAGGCATGATGGGCTAAATCGTCCTATTTTTCAATGTAGATTCACCAGTAGAAATTATGCTACATCGTTCAGAAACACCCTGTATAGTTGTATTTTTTTAAATGGAACTCATAGTTGGCTATGACTTATTTAAATTTCTTATTTTTTTGTCATTCCAAATATATAAGGGTTGATGTATTTATTTTCAATAATACGCAAGTTACGGAGGTTTTTTAATTTTTTTTTAAAACAAAATTGTAGCAGGCTGTGAAAACAAAAACAAAACAAGGTGTAAAACTTTTAAAAACTCATTTTGTATTATTGTATTCACTATTCAGTGTGCATTCACTAGGGACGGAGTGAAAGACCAAGAAACTTCTGACCACTTTGTACCGCGTGTTAGTTAAAATTCCTAATATTTCTAGCTTTAAACCCGCGCGCAGGTCACACTAGTTAATTTGCCTTCTATATTGACGAATCAGAAAGCATGAAAGCATAACCTGTGAACGACAAACAGTACAGCTTCATTTACTTAAATACGACGTGAGACCGCCGCGCCGGCAGGTCTTACCGTCCCAGGATTATGAGCTAGTGTGATCTGCCGGCGGATCTTATCGTCGCCAACGTGTTAAACTGGAATTTCTATCACCCTGTATACTTTCGAACAGCTAAAAAAATGCCTTTTCTTATAAAATCATGGCCTTCTAGTTTCCATTTTTTTAAATATAATTGTACCTCTTATCTCAAAACCGAAGGCCCTTAAAATATTATTAATGTTATTAAATTAAGCATAAAGAAATTAAGTAAATTTTCAAAAACGAAAAAATTTCATTTTTCGTTTGTAGTGTGAAAATGAAAAGTGATAAAAACACAGGCGTGTTTATTAAAAAAAAATAACAGGGACTGTTATCAGATTTTCGCTTAGGTACTATTATGGTCACCGATATGGACATAATTTTTATAGAAATTAATGTCTTATAAAAAGGAAATAAATTTGTGCAATCTATTTTGCAGGTTTTAATTAAAATACCTAATTACTAATTTAAATCATAAGCAAGGTAACGCAAATTGTGATTGCCACTATTTTTACACAACCACTTACAATTTTAATTACAAACTTTTGGCCAACACGACATTGAAACATAGAAAAACCAACAAAAAGTGCTTTAGTTATTAATTGTAAATAGATTTTATCACTGCTATTATATGTTGATTTAACCTTTCTTTGATTAAAATATTTTTAACTTTTTAGAGCGAAACAAATTATTGTTGGACTGGCGCATTATTCCCTATAAACTTAACATTAAATATGCCTTAAGAATATTATACCTACGTCATCAATTGTTTGTAACACAACATTTTCGCTGCTTTATCAAGAGCGTGGTTGCGTAACATTTTGTTACCAGAACAATGTACTTAAATAATTAACGTATATGTTTTAGTCAGTTTAGTATAAATTGTGCCTAATTCAAAGACCAATTGCCAGCGCAGAGGACAATAATTCCTAAAGATTTTACTTTTCTGCTCGTTCAGCATACGTTCACTTCCGGTTATGATGCAATGAATGGTGTAAGTAATATTGGTCTATATATTTGCTAGTTTAAAGTTTATACAGTCAAAAATATATTGTTTACGTAATTGAACTTCCGACAATGCATACAATGGTGATTTTTCTGATACAGTTAAGTACAGCCTTTATTATTCATCGTTATTCATTTATTAAAACAGTTGTATTAAATAGCAGAAACCCCATGTATCCTTTGCGCGACTTTTGATATAATTATGCTCTTAGGTAAACAGATACTTAAATGTGGCAAATCTCAAGTATTTTAATTTATTTTTGGAATAACAAACTTGTAATAATTTTAAGCCTCTATACGAGGCATGTCCACAAAGTAAGTTTCCCACTCGTCCCACTGCTAGCAAACCTTATATTGCGCGAAGCGACTGTGCGTACGTGATGCGCGTTCTCACAGCAGCATCGTTGCAGCTGTTGAAGATGGAGGCTCTTATTCCAGCTCCCGCCGACAGCTCCCGTTCTCCCCGTCGACTTCCTGACCAGAGGTGAGACGGTGAATGCTGAACGTTACTACGAAACACTGCAGAAACTGCGACGGGCCATTCGGAACAAGCGGCGCAGGATGCTTAGTGCCGGTATTGTCTTCCTGCACGATAACGCTAGGCCGCCGCACACGGCTCGACGGACAGCAAGTCTGCTGTAAGAGTTCAGCTGGGAGCTATAGTCCGGACCTCGCTCCCAGTGATTTCCATCTTTTCCTACACCTCAAGAAATTCCTGTCCGGTCAGCGTCAGCGTTTTGAGAATGACAGAGAGACGGAGATGGTTGTCACACAGTGGTTCCAATTGCAGGTGGCAAACTTCTACGACACATGTATTCAAAAGTTGGTCCCACGGTATGACAAATGTCTCAATTCCGGTGGCGAATATGTTGAAAAATAGCTGAACACTTGCTGTATCTGTTGCAATAAATATTTGCATGAAATTGGTTTTGTTTCTATAAACGGCCACAGGGAAACTTACTTTGTGGACGAGCCTCGTATTTACACGATATGTAAAATACAATTAAAGCCGCTTGCAGCGAAACCATGAGACGGATAGATGTTTTCGTGTTAAAAGAAGATTTAAAAAAAAAAAACTCCAATAATAAAGTTAAGATGTCCGTTGTCGAAGAATGCCCTATATGTGCTCTTTTAAGTAACTTCATTATAAGTTAAAGCAAAATAGCGCTTTGTTTACGCCCCGGTTTTTCTGCCACTGCACTGCTCAGAAGAAAAATTTACGAACTTCTAAATTTTTGTGCTTCTGAGATGCAAAATCTTTTCATGTTAAGCGTTTTTTGTTTCGTGTCAAAAGAAAATAAATGTATGAAGTTACATAGCATTTTGTCGGTACCAGAATATTATATCGTGTTAACCGATTTTTTGTACTGACTTCACGCCTGAATGCTGCTGAAAATGGGTGGAGTTGTCGCAATAAATCATATGGGAACGTAAACGTAAAAAGTAACTTATAACAAGCTGTCATTCGGTGAAGAAAACTTTTATTATCTACCAGCGAAGCGCCAGCCGTAAAAATTGTACAGTCGTGAAAACCACACACACATACCTCTGTAAAAAAGTAATACACCGATTATAAGCTATATGACTGAAACAAAAGATGGTACTATAAAAACAAAACGACGAATAGAAACAACATAAATGAAGATTCTCACTCGCAAAGCAATAACCATATTGACAGGATGGATCAAAACCGCATGGTTAAAGTTGCAGGGGACAAATGCACAAAACTTTAAAGGAGAATATAAAACCAAGAAAGATATGGCGAGATGGTTTATAATGGTATTAGATTAAAAAAGGTTCAGAGCCTATGAAAAATGTAAAAAAAGAAGATGAAAAAGAACAAGAAAAAGTGAAAGAAGAAAAAGAAGGAGAAAAAACGAAAGGAAGAAAGAGGGGAGAGATAAAAAAGGGAAAACGAGGATGCAACGGCGGCGGAGGAAAATGAGGAATGAGGAGAAACAAGTAAAAAAACAGGTCGAAGTAGAGGAAGAGGTCGAAGAAGAGGAAGAGGACGAAGAAAAGTAAGAGGACGAAGAAGAGGCAGAGGACGAAGAAGAGAAAGAGGACGAAGAAGAAGATCGAGAAGAAGAAAAAGAAGAAGATGAAGAAAAAGGAAGTAGAAAAAGAAAATAAAGCATTTATAGTGTATAAATTTTTTTTTAAATTCTTACTCCGGTTGAAAGGGCTTTACACCTTATAAGCGCCTTGGTCTTGGAATACACAAAAGACAGGTTAAAAAATATAGTTACACTTTTTATGTACTTTTGAATGCCACTGCATTCCATAGTGGTAGCTCATTTTACTAATTTTCGGACATCTATCGAAAAAAATATGATAACGGCGTTAAAGCAAGATAAGACGCTTTCTTTACTCGAGCTTAGGAATTTCACCTTGCACAAAATTATAACGAACGGCAGTTAATACAACTAATTTCAGGTATTTATGAAATAATTCGTTATCATCACTCATTAGTGATAAATACTCAGATATGGAAGCGCCGATGACACACACAAAAAAAACGCAAATATGCAAATTTAATAATGTTCTTAACTAAGTGTACATAGTTTTATCAATGGGTATAAGGTATTAACAGATAACCCCTATACTCTGACATCATAACCTTGCTTACTCGATTGCCTAGCCAACTGCGATAAGCCTTAAATTCCAAAAATGTCCGAGTGTTACCAAATCAACATTTAGTTGCGTGACTACTTCAGCGGAGTTAGTATAGCGAAAAATTATGTTGAGTGCGTTTTTATTTTCAACATCTTCGCTGTGAAATTTGTGATTGGGTTGTTAGGACATCACACATGGCAAAATTGCGTCAAACTGTGATGATACTGACATACAGAAGCTGAAAGGGTTGAATTAAGCGGTAAATATTGTTTATTTCTAAACATGATGCTGATTTTCAAAACAATGTCGTCCTAATGATCAAAACCGAAAATAATTTAGCGGAAGGGGCCTTACGATTGCTAAAAAAACAGACACAAAAATGTAAATGGACTATAAAATTTATCACAAACAGTTTACATCTCACATTTATTATCAAAACTACAAAATATTCACTCCAAATTTGTTTTTATTTAACCCTGCTGTACTGTTCGGGTATATATGACCCAAAATGAATTTTAATTGCTTATAATAAAATATCCAATGGAGATATAATTTTGAGTTTTCACGACTTTGTTACTTTATACTTAAGCACTATTGTTTTGCATAAATGCATTTTTTATTTACAACTTTTTTTTTTCGAAGTTTTTATTAATGTACCGTGCGGGTCAATATGACCCGATGTGAAAATCTAATTGAATTTAAATAGCTATACAAACGTTGGTGTGTTTTACGAGGCTGTTTTACTGACGTTGATACAAGTCGATTATAATGTGCTCAGACATTACAAGTTTCGACAAGTTTTGGCTTGTTTATTAGCCCTAGCTATAAAATAAACGAACTCGCATATAGGCCTTCAGTTTTAGTTGGGTAGTAAGTAAAGTGTTATAGTTTTACTGCAAATTATGGCAAATCGTAGACCTCTGACTGATGCTGAACTGCTTGAAGAATTATCTGACACCGACGAAGATTTATCGGAATATGAAAATCACACTAGTGACGAAGGTGAAAGTAGTACTTCTGACAATGATATCGATATTCCTGCACTGACTGTTGCTGCTATCCAGTGCATTCAATCGATTCAATCAAAGAATGGTACCATAGAGTGGTTATTGGAACCTCCACAGCAACAAGGACGGTTATCTTCTGCAAATGTTATAAAAAATACTCCAGGTATTACGAGGTACGCTACTTCAAGAATAACAGATGTGAAAAGTGCATTTACAACAATTTTCAATTCAAACATTGAAAAAGAAATTATAAAAATGACAAACATTGAAGGTGAACGAGTTTTTAACCAAAAATGGAAAAGTTTAGATAGTGCCAATTTTCAAGCATACATTGAACTATTGTTACTAGCAGGAGTTTACAAATCGTACGGGGAATCGACTAAAAGCTTGTGGAATAAAGAAACTGGCCGTAAAGGTGGGTACAGACATGCAACAAAACATCGCATCGTAACACTGTCGCGTACATATTGTTGTTGCGCGTTGAAGTTACTGTGTGCCGTGAATTGCATCGTATCAACACGTCGCCGCGTAACATCGCATCAAACATTCTAGCGTCCCACCATTTTGGTATTACTTATAGTACCTAAGTATGTTACGCAGACCTGTACATACATAAAAAGCATGGTGCAACATCAGCGCGTAACATTCCTTTGATGTGACGCTGGAATACCGACAACCGATGGGACGCCACGATGTTACTATGTTGCGGTGTTACGATGTTACGAAGTGTGGTACAGACATGTTACGCGAAGGTGTTACTATACGATGTTTTGTTGCATGTCTGTACCCACCTTAACATTTTTCGTGCAACAATGTCTTTAGAAACATTTTGTACTATATCATCGCGTGTTATACGATTTGACAATAAATCCACCCGTCAAGAAAGAAGAAGCAGAGATAAGCTTGTGGCGATAAGAGAAATATGGGAAAAATTGGTGGAAGTGCTCCTAAAATTATATTACCCTGATGAAAATATAACTATAGACGAACAGTTAGTTGGATTTCGCGGCCGCTGTCCTTTCAAGCAGTACATTCCAAGTAAGCTATCAAAATATGGAATAAAAATATGGACCTTGTGTGACAGTAAAACGTCATACGTCCTAAAGTCTCAAATATATACTGGTAAAGAATTAGGAGCGCTACCAGAAAGAAACCAATGTATGCGAGTAGTAAGTGATCTAACAACAGAATTGAGAGGACATAATGTAACTTGCGATATTTTTTTTACATCTTATAATTTAGACCAATTTCTTCTCAAGAGAAAAATTACAATGCTTGGGACAATTAGAAAAAATAAGCCAGAACTTCCTCAAAATTTGTGTAATAAAGAGGTGCTTAGTTCATCATTTTATTTTACAAAGGACACGACAATAGTAAACTACATTCCTAAAAAACATAAAAACGTAATTCTAATGAGTACATTGCATAATGATAGAGCAGTTAGTACTAGAGATGATAAAAAACCTGAAATGATATTAGAGTACAATGCAACTAAAGGAGCTGTAGACACCCTTGATCAGCTTGTAAATACTTACACGTGCAAACGTAAAACCAACCGTTGGCCGTTAATATTTTTTTATAATGTACTCGATATCTCAGCTTATAATGCATTTGTTTTATGGACTGCCATAAATCCAGGATTGCACGAAAAAAAAATGACGAAACGAAGGTTATTTCTGGAGGAATTGGGAATGTCACTTATCAAATATAACTTAGTTAATAGGACACACATGCCAAGAACTGTAGAATCACGTAAAATAGTCGGAAACATGCAGAAAAGTACAAATCAAAACTCGGCCTCGGGATCTTCTGGAGCAACGGTTAGTGGTGTAAAACGCGCACGGTGTAAATTCTGTTCATCGAAAAATGATCATAAGACAAATATGTTGTGTTCTTACTGTAATAAATACATTTGCAAGGTACATGTCACTTATATTTGCCCCAATTGCAAAAAAAATTGAAAATGTAACATTTTATAGCATATATTTCAGACACTGAACTGCTATTTGTTTATATTTATAATGAGCTTAAGTTTATTTATTGCACTTAAAATATGTTAAAATATATTTCATTCATTTACAATGTGTTTATTTTTATTTATTTAGTAATAAATCTGTTATAAAGCTATTTTTGTTATATTATTAGGTATCGGGTCATATGTACCCGAACGGTACAAGCGCGCAGCAAATACGAACAGAACAGCAGGGTTAAAGGCAAACAATGCTGATTTACATATTAATACATTCGAAGTATTTATAATCTTACTAATCGAATATTCCAATAATTCCGGTTTCATTCTATTAATGGAATTGCCAATACTGTCCTTTTGACATTTGGCGATCGTTGTTTAGAAAAATCTTTGCTCTGAATTTTGTAAAAAGAGGGTGGTGACTAAGAAAAAATCGGTCCTCGACTTGGTGACAAAAAAAAACGGTTAAACCGTCATTAAGTTTCGGTTCACGAAAACGAAGTTTTATGGGTGGGAACGTAAAGAACGAAAACGAAATATTTAGTTTTTAGTCCCTGATTATAAGATTGCAACAGTTTTTGTTAATAATTATAACTATACTAAAACCTAATCTTTTAAAGAAGTAAATCCCAATAAAGGCTACTTTTTTAAACATTTATATCACTGTCTGCACTTACTTTTATATCTTCAACTAAACTTTATAACGATATAAGGGGAAATTTTTATTAAGTACGATAGTAAATTATAATCGCCTTGTAAATTTAAATTCTAATGCGACGAGAATTTTTTCAATTTTACGTAAACAAAAAAAAATCTTAGATAAACAATGTCCAGACTCATCTTTGGTATATTTTCACCTACATAATAAACAATAATTTCAAAAAACCATTCGGCTTTACATTAAAACAAATTTTAAAACGCAGATATATTAATGCAATGAAAGTTTTTAGGTGACTTTGCGATGTTTTTTTTTTCGGAGCCATTAAAACCGTTTTTTTTTGTAAGCTGTTGTCTATGTCATTTTCTATTAAATATTTTTAACACGTTTAGAAACTAAAATAAATATGATTGATTTTCCAGTTTAACATCCTAGAGATAGTATCAGTTATTCCGGAAATTTTAAATGTGTTGTTTACTAATTTGTAAATAACTATGTCTATAATCTAATATTGTTTTTGTTATATGAATATTGGGTTTTTCTGAAAAATCGTTTACATTTCGACAACAAATATTTATAAAATTAAGTTCAGTAAGCAGGTATTATTGCCTTATTTGTTTTGAATAGTTAACAAGAAAACTTAAAAATTCTTAATTTTGATTAGTACCTAGTTCCCCAGTAGCACAAAATGTCAGATCTATATGGATCCAATATTATACCAATATTGTATATTGGGTGAATATGGTACATAGAATTGTTATATTGGCATGATATAGCGAAACAATATTTGAAGTGTATGTGGTTTACCAATATAGGTACCATATTGACGTCGAAGTTTTAAACAATATTACATCAAATATCATACCAATGTTAATCCTATATTTGTAAAGCATATACAGGGTTCTCGTTTTTCGCGGGCCACTATGGGGATCTCGTAAACGGTAAGAGTTACAACTTCGGTTAAATTGGGGAAAGTTGTATATTCAGGTGCTTAATAATTTGATGCAAACAGAACTTATCTAGCTCTTTTAGTTTTGGAGATATAGGGAAAAAAGTAAAAAAGTGGATTTTTGTTTTTTGCCTGTAACTTTTTCATTTGATGTCAAATTTCATTTTTGTAAAAACATTTTCGTGGCCACTTTTTGCAAGGAATCAAATTACCCAATTATATTTTCCGTGCGACGTTTCGTTTTTTTTTAAACCATCATCAGGTCAATTTTTTCTAATGGACGCTATATCTGATTTTAACGCCAATTTTATTCTGAATTCGACAATGTATAACAGTTGGCACTTTTTTGAAACAATTGTTGTTAAAAATGGCAAAAACAAATATTTTATTTAAAACAAATCCTAATCGCCATGGTAAATAGTTGTCTTTGTCCCTTTTTCCTTGGAAACAGGTAAGTAAACCGTATAAAATTACTAATTAAAAAACTACTACTACTACTAATAAATATGTTAGGAATGCATTAACATTGTTCACTTATTAACAAATATTTTTAGAATATTTTCTTCGGTTAAGTAATAAATTTCTCTAAAATGTGTATTTAATTCTTATTTGGCATACAATTATTTGTAACAAAAAATAACGATTTATGCCTTTTATCTGCGTTAATGACTTCTAATAAGCAAAAAGCGTAAACAGATTTCTAGACATTTTTTGTAAACTATGACCACATATTATTTGATTACGAACATTTTGTTACAAATAATTGCATGTCAAATAAGGGATTAAATACACATTTTACAGATATTTATTTCTTAACCGAAGAAAATATTCTAAAAATATTTGCTAATAGGTGAACAATGTTAAATGCATTCCTAAAATATTTATTAATACCGATTTTTTAAATTAAATCCCTTTAATAGTAATTTCATACGGTTTACTCACTTTCTTCCAAGGAAAAAGGGACAAAGACAATTATTTATCATGCCGATTAGAATTTGTTTTAAATAAAATATTTGTTTTTGCCATTTTTAACAACAATTGTTTCAAAAAAGTGCCAACTGTTATACATTGTCGAATTCAGAGTAAAATGCTCTACAAATTGGCGTTAAAATCAGATAAAGCGTCAATAAGAAAAAATTGACCTGATGATGGTTTTAAAAAAACGAAACGTCGCATGGAAAATATAATTGGGTAATTTGATTCCTTGCAAAAAGTGGCCATGAAAATGTTTTTACAAAAATGAAATTTGACATCAAATGAAAAAGTTACAGGCAAAAAACAAAAATCCACTTTTTTACTTTTTTCCCTATATCCCAAAAACTAAAAGAGCTAGATAAGTTCTGTTTGCATCAAATTATTAAGCACCTGAATATACAACTTTCCCCAATTTAACCGAAGTTGTAACTCTTACCGTTTACGAGATCCCCATAGTGGCCCGCGAAAAACGAGAACCCTGTATATCGTTGTGTTAGCAAAGTATTATTGAACCAATATGTTTATACAATATAAAGCCAATATTTCAATAAATTATCATTTTCTGAACTAAAATCAGAGAGATTGGTTCTACATAAAAGAGTTTTCTTTTTTAGGTCAATGTGAATGTACCTAAAATTGCACCCCTAGCATTTAAGAACTAATAATATTATCAATATTAACTATCGACTACTCTTATAAACAGGACATTTTGTCTAACATGACTTCAATTAGTCGTATATTCATTAAAATATAGGAGTACAATTTTGTAATTGCTCATTTCGAACTATTTTCGTAAATAAATCATTTTTATGATACTCCATTCAATTACTTATTGAATTGTGAAAATCGCATGTTACTAAGTTTATCCGATTAAAAGATGGAGGGCGAAAAAAATAAATTTTAAAAAGTCAGTATTTATTTTAATCAAGTAGTAGTAAGTCAAAACGTCACCGACGCTAATTAATTGAGTATCCGTGGTTTTGACGTTTTTCGGTTAAAGTTTTAAGAGTGTGCAATATGTTAACAGAAGAAGAAAAAATAATCCTGATGATGAGAGGTTACGGCGATCGAATTAGAAGTTATGAGCAAATAGCACATTTATTTAATGACACTTATCCTAACCGTAATCCTATTAGTAAAACAGCAGTTTGGCGAATTGTGACAATTTTATTATTTATTTTTCCACCCCTTCCTATCCTGCCACTGGTCCTCTTGCAGATTTCTTTCGCTCATGGATCTCTGAATGCCCTCGTTCCACGTCTTCCTGGGTCTGCCTCGTTATCTCCTTTCAGGAGGGATCCAGTCAAGCAAAAAAATGTATACTATGTAATATTTAAAAAAAAAAAAAAAAAAAACAATTGACTATCGCGGATTTCACATAGGTACGTTATCGTAGAGATAACAAAAACACATCACTTAATAGAGAATTTGTCGCCGTTTCCAAAAGTATAAGGTTTGTTGGGGTTATTTTCAATAATTTAAAAGTTATAGGGGTGCGACAGTCAAACTGAATCGCCCGGTATAGTTATGATTTTTTAAATAACAAACGCAATTTGTTTTCTAGGACCCGCTGAGGGTTTAATCCGACCTTGGCTAGGACACCCCGTTGAATTTAGTCGATTCCGATTTTTAACTTATTGCAAGAACTGCGTAGGAGAGTAACAGCGAAACCTACAATAATTGCTAATCGTGGTACTGAGATTTAGTTGTTGTAATCCTATTTTCATAACTACAGCACGTGTGAACTAAAAATATTATCTTAAATATTATCTGTGCAATGTGCACACAGCACACATAACATTTACACAGTAACGACTATGCTACACCTTGTGATTCACAAAGAAAATATCTTACATGCATAACTTCCAGTTTGAAACAGATTTTTTGTTGTAATATCTAGTTATTTTGCATTATTTTCACATAAATGTAACATTTATTTAATTTTCGTCGTTGTTTACTTATTTAGAATACACGTGTCCGTGATAAAATAATTGGATTTAATAGTAGAAATAATAATAATTTTTGTGTTGCCTATACTGGTGTATTAGAATAAGAAACTTAAGAAAAATATTTGTATTGAATAATCTAATCTATCTAATCGTATAAAGATAGTATGCAACCACATTATTTTAAAGAAAATACGTAAACTTTAATTTATTATTAATAATTTAATTTTAAAAAATGACACTATTAGACAAAAATTTTGGGAAACTGAATACTCAAAAATTGTGAACATACTTTGGCTTTTTAGTTATGTATATGTACAGGGTGGTGAATTTTTCGATGCTCGTCATTGTTATCTCAGAAACTGTAAAGCCCGTGTGACACGGTTTACATTTCTGCATAGAAATTTGTATCAAATATTATAAAGAAAATCTTATATCGTGTCATACAGGTTTCTCGTACAAAATTCTATATCGTTTGTTGCATGTACAAGCGTTCCAAGCAGTTTCTTGTACAGAAAATACTATACGACGTGTTCTATTTGCAAGCAAGTCTTGATACATCAAGTGCGTGCTAAAGATGCGCATTCAGTTCGTGAATAATGGCGGCTAACAGCCAGAACTGGGCAATACTTAAGTATTTTTGTACTTCAGTACTTTTTCAAGTACTTTTCCGGTACTTAAGACTGGTACTGCAGTACATTTTAAAATTAGTTACTTAAGACTTGAATCTCAAGTACTTCGGTGAAATACTGGTACTTATTACTTGTATTAGTACTTCAGTACCATAAAAATTACTTAAGTACTTTGTAAAATACTGCAGTACAGGGTGGTCCAAATTCGATGGGATTGCATGGGTATCTCGGTTAATATTTAAGATAGAGAAACGGTTAAGTTACCAAAAATGTGCAGTTTTTTGAGACAAACTCAGAACCGTTTTCAAAAATATTCTATCATTTCCGGTTTTCGAGTTATCGAATAAAAAGTGTTTTTTTGTCATATTAATAATGTGTCATATCTCCGTTATTGTTGTAAATATCAAAAATATTTATTAAGATTATTTTTGGATATTTTTATGTTTAATTTGATTATATTAAAAAAAAAAAAAATGTACGCCCGCCGTTAAAAAGTTATGACACAAACTTACCTTTTTTTAAATTGAAACGATAGTTGGCTATGACCTATTTAAATTCCTCATTTTTTTCTCATTATAAATATATAAGGGTTGATGTATTTATTTTCAACAATACGCAAGTTATGAAGGTTTTTTTAGTTTTTTTTTTAAAGAAAATCATAGTAGGCTGTGAAAACAAAAAAAAACAAGGTGTAAAACCTTATAAAACTCATGTGGTACAAGTTACCAAGGTTTTTTAATTTGTTATTGAGATAAATGCGAAATTTTTTGAACATAAGATAAACAACAATATCCTACATTACTGCTGATACCGACTATATCGTTGTTTTCTTATTTTCAAATATTTACAATGTTTATCTCCACAACAAATTAAAAAACCTTGGTAACTTGTACCACATGCGTTTTGTAAGGTTTTACACCTTGTTTGGTTTTTGTTTTCATAGCCTACTATGATTTTCTTAGAAAAAAACCTAAAAAACCTTCATAACTTGCGTATTATTAAAAATAAATACATCGACCCTTATATATTTGGAATGAGAAAAAAATGAGGAATTTAAATAGGTCATAGCCAACTATCGTTTCTATTTAAAAAAAGGTAAGTTTGTGTCATAACTTTTTAATGGCGAGCGTAAAAATCTTTTTTTTAGTATAATCAAATTAAACATAAAAATATCCAAAAATAATCTTAATAAATATTTTTGATATTTACAACAATAACGGAGATATGACACATTATTAATATGACAAAAAAACACTTTTTATTCGATAACTCGAAAACCGGAAATGATAGAATATTTTTGAAAACGGTTCTGAGTTTGTCTCAAAAAACTGCACATTTTTGGTAACTTAACCGTTTCTCTATCTTAAATATTAACCGAGATACCCATGCAATCCCATCGAATTTGGACCACCCTGTACAGTGCAAAGTACTTAAGTACTTTTAGTAGACACAAGTACTTTTTAAGATATTAGGTTTTATATGATAGGAACTGTGGTTTTCAACGTGTTAAAACTTATCTAAAGTTTTAAACACAACCCGCATGGAGTGCATAGAATAGCTACAGTTAAAAAGGTAGTGTGTGTGTACTGTGTAGTAATACGGACAACAGTTTTATTAAATATTTTATTGAACTCTGCCAAAAATGCGCTAAAAATTTTGTTTGGGAAATTAGAAATTAAAAATACTATTAAAGATATTGATATCGAATACTTAGAAAAATACTGCTTAATCATGGAACCTCTTGCAGCAACAATAATTGATCTATTGCAAGGAGAACAGTCAACATACTACAGGTATATATTACCAAGTTTAGTACCACTGAAAGTAAAATATGAAAAATTTAAAAAAAAGTCAAATTTAAAACATACAACAATAATTTTAAACAGGGTTGAGCAGATTTAAATCAATTGATTTAAATCACGATTTAAATCATGATTTAAATCAAGTGATTTTTTTTTTAAATCATTGATTTAAATCAAGTGATTTAAAAAAAAAATTATCAATTTAAATCACAGATTATATGAGTACAATATAATATTTATAATAAAACAAAATTGTATTACTATTAGTAATTAAATACACGAAATGGTGAATAAACCATATCAATTTGCTCTTGTACAGTAATATTCATTGTGGAAATGCAATAATAATTTAAAAAATAAATGAAAAGTTTTTGACGTTAGCGAAGTGAACAGTCATTTTTTTCAATATCCACGGCATTATTGCTTCTATAACGATTTGAAGAAAAATGTCGAATATCTCGAAAAGTATGAGTTTTGGGTATAAGACATACTTAATAAAATATGAAGCTCTCTTAAAGACGAATTCGATGACATAAAAAAATACAGGGGTTTGCATTTGAAAAAATCGAGTTACGAGCTTTTGAAAATCATGGAAGTTGCCACCTATTTATAAACACCCTTGTATGTGTGATTCATTTTTTTTCATATCGAGCGAACAGAGAAATGTTTTCTGCATGTCCATACCAAATTACAACTCTGTACTTCAAAATAACTTCAGGAGAATTTTTTAAATAAAGACTTAAAAGTTAAAACCTTGAATAATTTAGAAAATTATTTTTTTTCTACAACACCGTATAAAAACCTCTAGTATTTTATATTGATGCAAAGCTAAATTAAGGCGGTCAAAAATATTAAATAAAAAATTGGGTGTTGTATTTGAAATATAAAAGTTGCTATTAGTTCCAGAAAGGTGACTCACCCTGTATATTTGAAAATATTTTTATTGTGTTGTTTAGAAAAAACTGTATAAAATAGCATTTGAATCAACTTCATATCTCAATCCGATCGACCGATCCAGCACTAATGACTCACCCTGTATATAATTAATTAAACATCACCATTTGGCACTGATTTTTTCAAAATTCCTAATCATTTTATTTCATTTTTCATTTTGACAAAAATTCACCAATGAATTAAATATATTGGTTATTAAATATATTAGCACAAAACAGAAATAGCATGTGAATATGTCACTAAATTCGATTATATGGTACATTTGATTTAAATCAAAAAAATCTGATTTAAATCAAAAAAATCTGATTTAAATCAAATAAATCGATTTTTTTGATTTTTTTAAAAAAATCATGATTTGTATCCACCCTGATTTTAAATGCTTGTTTTAACAGTTTACGCGAATTTTTTTATGTACCACTTTTTTATTTTTTGTTTATATGAAAATAAAATATATTTATTTTTCGACATATTAAATTTGCTTGCTTTGTATGTAGGTACTATTGCATTCATTCACTTTGTATGTGACCACAGTCAAAATAATAAACTAAACAAAAATTTTAACTTCAATCGAAATTTTACAAATGATAGAGAACAATTCTAAATTTTAATCAAAACCCACAATACAATGTAGAATTCATATCAAATAAAAATTTCTTATATATTCTTTACCATAAACAGCAATATTTTTTATTGTTGTTGCTTGTTATTAATAAATAGACATGTATATTTCAACTTTTGTTAAAAGATAGCACTTAATTCATAAAACTTTAAATAAAAGTGGGTACATCTAAAGACTGTAGTTACAAAGCAAATTGTATAAGAAAATTTTATGTACCTACGTACGCGTTATTACATTTTGTTTTAAATATTTTCTTGGACACAATCGCTAGAAATAGTTATACAACAATTTAATAAATAATATCTGCAAAAAGTACTTGAAGAGTACTTGAGAAATACTTAAGTACTTTTTGCAAGTACTGGTACTTAAGAATCAGTACTTTTAAAAATAGCGGTACTGGTACTTGAAATCCAAGTACTTCTCATAAGTACTTAAGTACTTTTTGTCCAGTACTTGCCCAGCTCTCCTAACAGCTGATTTTGAACATCTGCAGCTAAATGAAATATAAACAATAGAAATTCCTGTTAATAGTTAATTCTTGGTGATCCGAAGCAGGATGTTGCTATTGTTTAAAACGGCAATTACAAGGGATAAATACCTTGTTTTAGAGGGAGTGCATACCTGTGTTTATACTGTTTAGGCGCATGTGCGTTTGTAGTAAATTGTACATAAAATTGTCTCCGTGTCACACACAGTTTTAAACGAATGGAATTCTGTATTGAAATCTGTACAAGAAAAACAATACAAGATATTCTGTATTGATTTCTATACAGAAATTTATACCGTGTCACACGGGCTTAAGAGATACCAGATCAGTTAAATTAGAGAAAAGTTGCACATTTTTATGGCGATTGAAAATCTGAAACAAAATCGTGGATATTTTAATTATTTTCAGATTTATAACAAAAAGCAGAAAAATGTGATTTTAGAAAAAAAAAATGTCTTCCATACCATTGACGCTTTTTAAATCAAACTTAGGTGACCTTATGTTTTTGGCCAATCGGGTTGAATGACATGGACAGAAATTTTCTAGGCATTCTAGATGTCAGGCTGCGATAGTCAACTTTTTTATTTCTTATGGCCGTCATATTGGTTTATTGCATTATTATTCGAAAAAACAGTGTCAAAAAAGTGTACAGGGTGGACCAAATTCAAATGTTTTACGGTGTATCTCGGTTACCGTAATAGATAGCAAAAATCTGATTTCTGTCTCTTGGGCTATTTTTTTGAGAAAATAATGCCTATGCAATCAGATTTTTTCTATCGGATTCCATTTTGGCACTACAGACGAAAAATGAAATTTCATCATTTTTGAAAATTTGCTGTAGGTAACTTCTTTATTTATTAAATTAGAACAAAATGTTATAGAGGTTTTTTATACAGACTTTTATGCTTAATTTAAAAACAAAAGTAATTTTTTCATAGCCTCCTTGACTTTCAAGATATGGAGTAAACTCACATTTTTTTAAATAGAAACTCTAGTTGGCCATGACTTTATGTGAAAGAGTATTTTTTTAGCTTTTCAAAAATATATTGTTTTATATATTTGTTGCAAAAAATAGCCAAGATATGGCCGATTTTGTAAAAATTCGATCATCAAAGTAAGCCATGATTTCGTAAACAAGTGATGTTTGCAATTATTATTAAACAGCTAAACGTGTGCTACAGCTGGCAGGTAGAAAAAAAATCTTGGCACGCGGGAGAAATGGTTGTTTTTCTAACATTTTTGGAAAACTGATACTTCTATTGATACTTAAGGAAAAATTTAGAGAAAAAGTAAATAATAATGCTGATAGCAAAATTATTATTGCCTGGCAAACGATTCCAGAAGAGTTCAAATCTTTAATGAAATTAGCGTCGGCCATTTTAACTATATTTTCTTCCACATATTTATTGTATGTGAGTCACTGTTTTCACAAATGAATTTGATAAAAAGTAAATTCAGAAATACATTAACGGATGAATCTAGTTCAGCAAGCATTTTATTATTATTATTCATATTCATAAAATACATAAGTAATAATAATAAGTAAATTCATCAGTGCATCAAAAAATATATGCATGTATTGAATAATTGTCGTTAATAGGAGTAATTCAGTCTTCGGACGTTTCACTTTCTTTTACAATTTTAAAGTAACTGTGGTTAATTGTGATCATATCGGGAAGCAAATCTAACATTATGCTATTTGTTAGAATGTCTTTTTGAATAATTAATAACTGGGGCGTTAACTACTTTAATTTACATGGTTCGCATTATTTTACTTACAAGTTTAGTGTTATTTATTATAAACACATGAATTCCCGAGGCAGGCAGAGGCTGAAGCCAAGCGGTTGGTGCAAAGGTGTATGCAGCGTACATAAAACAAAGAAGGTTGTGCCACTGATAACATTTAATAATAAGTAATAATTATGTACTCACCGGGGGGAACCCACCCCCGCGTGTGATGCTGGATCGCCAGGGATAATATAAGCCCATCACCATATTATACATTAACACACAAATCTCCAATAAAGCCAAGCATAAAACAACAAGGTGGTCTTACTCGCACACAAAGCTGAAAGGCAAAGCATGGCGTCCCACGCATTATATAAATTAGCATGTGTATCAACATACACCCTGGATCTAGTCCGGTACAACTCCTGGACAACACTCCGGATCAGCAACCTGGACAACCGTCCAGCTAACAGACTCTCTGGTCACGTTGGGTACCGTTGGCATGCTTTGATGGCACCTGGGTGGACACTCCGGTGTACGGCCGGATTCATACGCTTACTGCGCCTCATCACCCAGGTGTACCCTCATGGGGCGGCTGCGGCCAGGTGTGGGCCAGGACACACAGCATAGACTCACCACCCAGGGGCACCCCCCATAGGGCAGCTACGGCTGGGGGTGTGAGCCAGGACACACAGCATAAACTCACATTCCCCAGCACTCTGTATGGAGAAATGGAGAGAAATTAGCAGCATGATTAGTACATTACCAAATGATTGCAATCCAAAACACAATAACACAAATAAACACAATAACATAATATTCCCCAATAACTGCAGTGTTACATAATACTCTATCTAATATAACTGCATACTGCATGCACTACACAATGCCAACCCTTTTTATGACCACATAGCATCACATATACGTAACGTGTATATTGTAACAACTTATACTAAGACGGTCGAATATGAACTGTATAACTCAAGCACCCCCGCAAGGGGTTGCGTCTGGCCGATACATAATATAAACAGTTTTGGGTCACTTTACCTGCCTCCAACGAAACCAAGAACTAAACCGCAACATACTATCTTTGTTTAAATGTAACATATGCTTCAGTGTATAATGAACGTAATTATTATCATCTTAAATTCAAGAACTAATTTATCTTAGATTATCAATTATCATAACCAGAGAATAAAGGTAAAATACCTTAGACAAAAATATGAGCCTTTCATATTTTCAAAATAAATGTATTTGCACTTCTGTTTAACAGTAAAATGACGAAAATGGTATTGATTTTAAAAGAAATTGCTAGTAAAATGTTTAAAGAAGAAAACCATGCATGTTTGTAATCGTAAACAGCTTTAACGCATTTTTCGCAAAAAGTTGCTTATGTCACATTCAAAATAATCTGCTCAAATATACGTCGACCAAGTTTTTCTTTATTAATTTTTTTCGTTTATTTTCCGTCATCGTACGAAACTCCAGCTTGTTTGTAAATATTTTCAGTTAATTATTGGTTGATAGCCACTGATGTAAACTAATAACACTTTCATCCTCCAATAGTCACATGTCTTGGGAAACACAACGATTATCTTAATAGTATTTACCAAAATAAACCAACATTTTGGTTTTGTTTATCTGATTTATGGGTCATGTGAATTAAAAACTCTCTTTAATAACGGCTATTTATAAATAAACAACACGAAGTAATTGCCAACAGTGCCTGATTAGCTACTTCAAGAGCTATTTTTAGAACTTGAGGCAATAATGAACTAATTCAATAGCATTCTGTCATCGCGGAAGTGGATAAAGCTTCATTAAATCACAAAAAAAGGTTTGATTGGTGGGAGTTGAAAATAATGTACAATGAGCTAAACAACGATATTGAGAGTGTTGCTAATAAATTTGACGATATGGCAAAACTGGTTTACGATATTTCAATCTTTTTATTGTGTTTGCTTTATGGTTCGACCCATATATGCGATAACCTTAGAACGATTCTGCGATCGTTTGCATATATAGAACGCTCTAAATAAAGTTATTTTACAATCGGTAATAAAACTGTGATTTTAAACGCCAATTATTTCGTTCTAAAGCTCATTTAGACTTGCATCGGTGTGCTGCAAATAAATGTGGTGTTAAGAGCCACATACGTGTACACCTAAAATGTGGAAAAGTAGCCTTAACTTCAATAATTATTTTTTGGGGGAAAATTTTATTTATAGAAAAATCAGTAAGCACATTTTAAAGGAAATGCTTTTTTCCCTAAAATGTGAAATTTTTATTAAACAATTTTAACAAGGAAACGTGTGAAGATCATTTGCCTACGACGGTTTTTCGAAAACGGCTTCTTCTTTAGTTTTGATCTAAAATAAATCTTTTAGAAATGTTCTAATAAAGTACACAAAAAATACCAGTAACTAGTACTTGGCATAGCTGATTGTTGTTTTATCTATTTTTTAAATCTTTTACTCAAATATTACTTAGAGTGTAGCTCCTCATAGGAAAAAAGTATTTTTGAAGTCAGTTTGTGAAAATTTACCACAATATTAATATTAGCAATGTATTTTCTGCTACATATAGATAAAATCGGAATATTCTAAACTCTCAGTGAATAGATAACATTTTATAAAATATTGTAATTTTATAGGGGACTTAAATAAATACTATTTGCGATAAATAACAATAAAATTTATAAACATATGTTTACTAAAATCTGACCACAAATATATTTTCATTGATTTCATGACAAATATTGTGCTTTTAACACTAACCACCGCTCATGGCTGAACTTGGTACCTCCCCCCGACCGACCCATTCAGGCGCGGGTACGTTGTTAGTAGGGTACCTCTATATAACAGGGTATGGCCACGCTTCACAAACCCTCCAAATTTCTAATAGCCGCTATGGGATTATATAGGATTTCTTTTAATAACTCAATTTTTAAACGAAATTTGTAGGTAAAAACTCAGTTGGCGTGCAGAAATAGATGCAATAATAAGTATAGCAATTAAAAAATTAGTAAACTGAAGGATTTACAATTGTTATTAGCTATTAATGTTTAACAAACATCTACGGAGCGCGTATTTCCATGGTAGGCATGCAATGCAGCCCATGATACACGGCGTGTATCATGGGGTGTAGGCATGTAAGGAATAAAACACAAGACGTCATGATAAACGTATTTTTTAATGTCCAATGAGCAACTGAAAAGTATAGATTCATCAATTTAATTTCATATTTTATCACAAAATTACATTATTAATCCCAATCATTGCTATTAAGTTCGATGTAGACCAATAATACATCGCACATTTTCTTAAAAATTAACAAAATAATTGTATATAACTTAACTTATGAAATTTACGTATGGTAATAACTTACACAACTATCACTAATGTCTTTTAAAGTACTAGAACACACTTAAACACTCTGAACACGCAAGAAAAAAATAAAATATGAATATTTCCCTATGCGCTCCATACTAATTATTTGAAATCTGGAGGTCTCAGCCTAGCGGCAAGCGAAACTCGACCGTATATATACCTCAGCCAATAGAAACTTGTTCTTGGCTGACCATACCCTGTTTATTAAGGTACCCTAGTTGTTAGTACCGGCTTAGTTTTGGCTAGGGTACCTTAAACAGGCGTAGGACAACTTTCTATTGGCTGAGGTGTATATACGGTCGAGTTTCGCTTGCGACTAGGCTGCGACCTCCAGATTATAAATAATTTGTATGGAGAGCATAGGGGAACGTACACATTTTATTTTTTTCTTGCGTGTTCAGAGTGTTCAAGTGTGTTCTAAAGACTGTTTTATACTATACTATTTTTTCGTTTAAGAAAATCGTATACGATTTTTAATACAAAAATTTCGTTCAAGAATTTAGCATGGAAAATATCAACCTTTTAGATGGTATTATTTTTTGGTACGAAAACCCCAATATATTTTTGTTACTTTTTAGTAATTTTTATCATATTTTGTTGGCACCTTGAGTAACCATGTCAAATGTTCAATTTGATCACAACAGAAAGCGAATCATTTTCAAATTTAACGTATATTTAACGCTTGTTCCATTCTACATATTTATTCCTACAAAATAAATAAATTGTGAGGGATAACGGTAATAAGTAGTATTTAACATCGCTTGATTGTTTCAGTTAACCTAACCCACAAATGACATGCGGTCAGATAGTTACAGTAGAATAGACATGCGCGCATGCTAAAATTAGACACATATAGGGACGGTAGTAATTTCGTACGAATTTTTCGTTTAAGATTTTTAATTTCTGATTGACACCGTACTAGAAAATCGTATACGATTTTCTTAAACGAAAAAATAGTGTAGTATAAAACAGACTTTAGACTTTAAAAGACATTAGTGATAGTTGTGTAAACTATTACCATACGTAAATTTTATAAGTTAAGTTAAATACAGTAGTTATCGTTTTAATTTTTAAGAAAACGTGCAATGTAGTTTTGTGATAAAATATGAAATTAAATTGATGAACCTACACTTTTCAGTTACTCATTGGACATTAAAAAATACGTTTATTATAACGTCTTGTGTTTTATTCCTTACATGCCTACACCCCATGATACACGGCGTGTATCATGGGTTGCATGCCTACCATGGAAATACGCGCTCCGTAGATGTTTTTTAAACATTAATAGCTAATAACAATTGTTAATCCTTCATTTTACTCATTTTTTAATTGCTATACTTACTATTGCATCTATTTCTACACGCCAATTGAGTTTTTACCTACAAATTTCGTTTAAAAATTCAGATGCGGATTTAGGCATGATCTTTATGGGCTGCAACCCAGGGCCCCGTAGTCAAAGGGGCCCCTTCACCGTAAAAAAAAATAATATTAAAACTATCTTTCTGCAAATACTATTATATGAATTCTAAAAGTCTTGCATCAGTTGTACCAAAGTTTAACTTGTCAATATCTAGAAAACAAACGAAATGTATGATATAAAAAAGAGACGTATTACTTCCAAATTTTCGGATAAATCTACAGAGAAAGTTTTGCTAAATGGAGCAGAAAAATTTAAACTGGATACGCTAAACGTTGCATTAGATAAGTTAATTGTGGATTTAAACAGAAGAGGCCATATACAGGGTGTCCCAGCCAAGACGAATTATTCGATAGCTCTGTTATTAGTCATAATATTAAAAAAAGTTAAATATAATAGTTGTTTGTTATCATTTACTACATAACCTAAAATTATTTTCAACTATACTCAGTGTTTTGTTTTTGCGTTCTGATACCAAACATTGTTTTTTTTGTATGGAACACCCTGTATATTTTGCAACTTTTGGATGTAAAATTAAATTTTCTTTTAAAAATATTATAGGTTATTTATGTCTAAAATGAACCGTTTTTGAGTTATTAACGTTTTTTTGAAAATTTTGACAGATGCAGACCTTTATAAAAATATTTATATTTATTAACATAACAACACCAGAGTAATTTACTCTGGTAATTTATTAGACCATAGTGTCATAGTGATTGTTGACTAGTTACATTTTTAAAATAATATATAGGGTGTTGGTTATACTCGGTCCATTTCGCTAAACTTTAAACTCATGTAAGTCTTTTTTTTTAATAGAACGCCCTATATATTTTTACATTTTCTTGTAGAAAATTTAATTATCTTTCAGTTGTTAAGCATGTTTTATGTCAAAATTTAATATTTTTGAAGTTATTTCGTTTCTTATGATTATTTGCGAGTATTTTACCTAAAATATCGGTAGTAGCCTTTGAAAATTCAAAACAATTTGTATGAACTGTCAACCAAAACAGTTAATCGGCAAAATTTCCACTATTATGCCACTAAAAATCCGTAATTTTTAATAACTGTAGATACACAGCATGCTGGTGTTATTTGCTGCAAATTGTGCTAATTTTTGACCTAAAAGTTTTTTTTTTCTTTTTTTTGTTTGTCTCTAAAAGTAATACCTAATATATTTTCTTTTTTATTTGTTTGATCTTAATTTTTCCTATTTAAAATAGGGTAAAAAAGTTTTTCTGTAAAATGGCGAATGAGTCATCACAACTAATCCAAAAATCCAAACTTGGGTTAACTTGGGTTAAGTGGGTAGGCCCCCAAACAGTATTAGACCAGGGCCCCCAAAGTTAACTGTAAAAATTGAATTATTAAAACAAATCCTATATAATCCCATTGCCGCTATTAGATATTTGGAGGGTTTGTGAAGCGTGGCCATACCCTGTTATATAGAGGTACCCTAGTTTGGGCTATCGTGCTTATTTCTAAAGCTCTACAACTTTTAAATCAAACTTCGAGGGTGTACTCAAATATCGCTCTGATTTCTCTTATTATCTACGATGCTTATTTTTTTAATTATTTATAACTCCCATATTATTTTTCTATTTATTTTATGTGTTAGAATTATTTGTAAACGTATAAACGCCGCTTCTGAATGATTATATCACTGCCATCGCTGCTATCAGTCTCTGAATAATTGCAACAACAGTCTGTCAAATTATCTAAATAATCTCTTCATTCCCTTTTTAACTTGAAAATAATTGTGAATTTTCTAAGAAATTCGGCAATGGCACAAAAACAATGTGAAATCTAAGCTGTTTTAACGTTAAGCTATAGCAATGGGAATAAAATAAAAAACGAGAATAAAATGCTAATGTTGTTTACGATACAACTTCATAATTAATTCATGAGTAAGTCTGTGCAGCAAAATTGGGAATCACCAGGATGATTCATTAATGCCCGTGTTCAAAATCAGTTTCGCTTATTTAAGTTTATATTCGTAATGCGATAATAGTGTGTGGAGTTTTCCTTATTATCGAAGGTTAAGTAGATTATTTTAATAATTTAAACCAGTGGTTCCAAAACTTTTGTGATGATGTACCTAAAAATAAACACTGATTTTTCAACATTACCAGTTGTTGTCTACTCTTTCTACTTATTCTCCTTTTTTTTCCTTCTCCTTCTTGTTTCCCTTCTTCTTCTCCTTCTTATTCTTTATGATCTTTTTGTCCTTCTTCTTATCTTCCTTCTTTTTATATTCCTTCTTCTTATATCCCTTCTTCTATTTCTCCTCTTTTTTCTTCCTATCTTCCTTCTCTTTTGTTCTATCTTTCTTCTCCCTATTTTTGTCTTCCTCTTCCTTCTTCTTATCTTCGTTTTATTTCTCCCACTTATCTTCCTTCTTCTTCTATATTTCCTATTTCTCCTTTTCTACTCTTCTTCTCTCTTTCTTCTGTTCTTCTCCCTTTCTTCTCTTTTCTCCCCTTCTTCACTTCTTCTCCTATTTCTTACTCCTGTGGTACACCCCTTTTTTTTCTTTAGTTTTTCAGAGTATGTTATCTAAGGCAGCGGTTCTTAACCGGGCGGCCTCCTGGGGGGCCGCGAAAAGTTTATAAAACGTTTTTACTTTTTAAAATACCGGGTGTAAATGAAGTGTGGTACACCCCCTTTTTTTTCTTTAGTTTTGATTTTAGATAAATGAAAAATTAAACATATATGTGCAAAACACCGGGCTTTTTGAGCCGTTGCACACATTTGTTTCACTTCCGGTTTCGCCGGAAAAGACCCCAACTTTGTTATTTAAAATCGAACACCCTGTATATTTTTACATTTTTGGAAAGAGGAAGCGATTTTAGATACAAATGCACTATTTTGGTTAATTTTTATAACCTCAAATTTTTTTTTAAACAAAATTTAGTTTTTTATTAAGGGTGCCGTGACCTGCACAAATTGATTTTTATTATGTCAACAATTGTCCAAAAAACGTTTTTGCAAATTTTAAATGACATTTAGGTTGCGGAATCGGTTTTTTGACAAAAAGTCAGTTTTTTTAAATGGAACCATGCTGGTACTAGCGGTTATTTAAATCAAGCATCTTCTAACGAATCTATCGATACCAATAACTTGTATTTTTATTAAGAGCCTGCTTCAAAAATTTTCCCAATAATTTGAAATTTTTAAAGTAGACTCTTAATAAAAATACAGGTCACCGATATCGATGGATTCGTTAAAAGATGCTCCATTTAAATAACCGCTAGTACCAGCATGGTTCCATTTAAAAAAGTTAGTCAATAAACCGATTCCGCAACCTTTAAAGCCGATTAAAGTAACCTAAATGTCATTTAAAATTTACAAAAACGTCTTTTGGACAATTGTTGACATAATAAAAATGTGTCCATGTGCTCAAAAAGCTCGGTTTTTTGCACATATCATAGTCTAAAATTTCATTTATTTAAAATCAAAACTAAAGAAAAAAAAGATGGTGTACCACACTTCATTTACACCCGGTATAAAAATCTTTAAACAAAAAATTGCTCCTTATTTTACTCGAAGTATCGGAGAAAATTCTGCTTAAATCTATTGTAATATAATTGTTACTACAAACTAGGGGCCGCGAAAATATTTTAGGATATTTAAGGGCCGCGAATACTAAAAGGTTAAGAACCACTGATCTAAGGTGTCATTTCATATTTTCTGTAGTCTTCCAACACTTCGTCTACCTCGGGGTGATTTTTCTCTTTGTTCAAATAAGGTAAACGTTCATTCTCTTCTTCTGGTTTGCACCCGCTCAGTTATTATTGGTTATATTTGACATTTAACTCAACACAGTACTCAAAATTTAATTTAAGACAGTGCCTTATGTCTTCGTATTTTTCTTTAATTGTCGTTACTTGTAAATTAAGTGATTCCTCTGAAAAGACGAGAAGAAATTAGCAATTTAAATTTAAGGAACTATTTCTGTGTTCAAATTGGGTGCGGAATAGAAAAAATACAATTTTTCTTATAATTAATTGCAAAATAAACCCCTTGTAATTGCTATAGCTGAGTTTATCGTGCCACCGTAGATACCATAGTTTGAGAATCGCCGTAGTTAATTAATATTCACAAGCGGATGTATTTTCCCAATTTTTTATTTTAGTTTCATAATATAATACAAAAGCACCTATTAACTCTTATTATTAAACTTCGTTCAATTGTAAGAAAGTACTACAAAATTGATGATTTAAATCTAACACGTTGACGATGACTTGATGCATCCGCGTTTTGTTTAGTTGTAGGGATTAAAACCAAAGACGATCCCTATGCAGTTAATTTATTGGTAAATATTGAAAAAAAAAAGAATTTTTACCGATGAAAATGAAAAACCTCTAATAACGTATGCACATGCAGGGTGTCACAAATTCAAGGTCAACAGCAGCAGCTGACTTGTCAGGACCGTATTTGCACTTTCTGTGACCTGAGGCGCTAGGTTAGGTACTTGACAACGTATATTTCGAGTAGATTTCGCTTAATCTGGACACATCTGGCTTAGAAAATTTTAAACAAATAAAGCGACTGGTTCAATTATTCGAAGTTTTACTCGAAAGTAAAAAACAAAATACATCTAAACAAAACAAATTGCTAGATCGTAAAATGCGTGTCAGCTAGAGTCGTAGCTCAAGTTGTTGACCAAAGTTTGTTTATGTGGCGTCTATAAGTTATATATTTTCTTCCACTTTACTTAACATGCATAAAGGTATTAACAACAGATGAACAAAAGTACACATCACACCACGCCTAACGATGTCGATACGTACCAAAAAGTGGCGTGCGGTGACTTTTCAACCAGGGGATGCTGTCCAAAAAACGACCAATTTATTTTTTAAAATTCAATTTTTTTCTACGCTCTTTTTTTTTACAAAATTCGTCTAAAACAATATCATACAATCTTTTGCATTTTTCATATGTAGCATTATTTCTTTTTCAATTGATATTAAAGCGAGAGCAGACAGTCTATTGTCACTTGGCTGCTTCTGGTGAATGTTTTTATTCTTCTCATTGTCGAAAATGATCGCTCAGCCGATGCGCTGGTGGAAGGTATAGTGCAAATTAATTGTATTAATTTAAATACTTCTGTCAAAACATCTTTTAGCTCATCTTTCACAATTAATTTTTTTATGCAATTTATAGATTTTAAATGAAAGTCGTACTAATTCACTTTTTAACTTCATAAAATCAAAGTATTTTCCATAAGTTAGCTAAAGTGATTGTAACAGGAAATCTGGAAAATTCTTTTCATATTCTTTAAATTTACTGATAATGAAAAGTTTCATAAATTAAAATTTTTTCATATCTCGAAATCGATTAGTTAGTTGTATTAATTGAAAGAGTTTATAAGGTTCAGAATGCTGTACTTGTTGCGACAATAAAATGCACACCCAACAGAATAATTTTGATAAGTTAGTGAGAGCAGCCACAAATCCACGCAATATTTTCATATATTTCTCTATTAAAATATCTTTGAAATGTTTTCGTTTTTGACTGTATATTTAATATCGGTGTGGGTTTTGAGCTCCTAACAATAATTTCTTTTTCATTATACGGGTGAGAAGCAGATCTCCTTTTTTTTTGTAAATTTTCAATCAAACAATTGCAATTATTATAAACCACAGTTTCATCGTTACTTTGGTTATCCATATTAAGGGTCGTGTTAAATAATAATCAAAATTGTATGTAGCGAAACAGTGCTCTAAAAATAGAGTATAGCTGATTTAAACAGAAGAAGCTTGATTCAAAGAAAGTAAAAAAAAAACTTAAACAACGGAAATGATTATTTTTGTAGCGTGCGGAAATATTAATCGAGTGCGAGCTGCCCATGGAAGCAAACGGAGTTACCGCATCCACCGTAGATCTTAAGTACGCAACGATACGGGCAATAGACTATAGACTGCATCGCAGTGCGCATGCGCCAAGGAAGCAAATTCCGAATCCGCATCCCTTAGTCATGCTCACATGTGCTAGCTAGCGCTACGAATCGCACACATTTCGCAGTAGTCAGCCGCTCTCTGGAAATAAATGGATTAATGCAAATTTTTCGAGCAGCAAAACATTATATCATAACACGTAACTAAAAATAATTCAAAGCGAAATAAAGCTACATAAAATTCAAATATGATACGGTATAAAAATATTCTTGACGTGAATTTTAGGGGATGCGCCGCATCCACCGCATCCATGGACCGCACGCCGCTGGTACCAAACCCTTCGGCCTAGCACACACAGAGCGACTTGTGTCGCGCGACTCGAGTCGTGCGTTTGTGAAGTACTAGCAATTGCATGTACGCGTACACACATACGACGACCAAAGTTGCGCGTCTATGGCCTAGTACACAGAGCGTTTTCTGTCGCGCGTTTTCTGTCGCGCGACCGAACAGTCTCCGTACACACACAAGCGTTTGTCGCGTGGGAGCTGCTACACAGAATCACCATGGAAGTGGTGGCTGGTTGGTAAAACAACCTAACTTGTAATCGGGAGATCCTGGGTTCGATTCCCAGGGCCGACTGTCATTGTAGAGGCTTCAGGTGGTTTCCTCTATGGTTAAGGCAAATGCTGTGGCAGTACTTCCACCTATCCTTGCCCATCCTTGACTATCCACATCCCTACCCATTATCCTTGTACCTCTAACGACTGAAGAGTGGGTCAACCCCCCTTTGATCCCTTATTTTAAGTTTGTTTCGTTTCATGTTATTCATTAAAAAAGAAAATAATAACATTGACGTACCATCAAAATAATTAATACTAGTATACAGGGTGCCCATTTTTCTAACCTGTTGTATGGGTAACTCCGTTAATATTGGAGACACAGAAACGTTTAAATTAGCAAATTTGTGCATAATTTAAAGGGGAATCTGATGCCATTTTCAAATTTTTGAAATATTTTGAAAAAACTGAAAAAGGTCGATTTTTTCAAACTTGAATAATTCCGTGACCATAATATGAGTTAGAACAAAAATAAAAATTGGCTTTTATAGATATTTTTACGTAGATTTTAAATATGTTAACGAAATTTTCATAAAAAGTCCTTGGAGCTGAAATATCATCCAAAGGGCATTCATATAGCATTTTTTCAAAATGTAGTTGTTCATGTTTTCTAACATAATTGTGTAGAATGCATATTGTTCTTCCATAAGTCTTCTGCTAATCAATGGATGGACCCAACATTTTCTGGACTTTTTTTCCTTCTTAAAACCAAAGCACAAACACATTCAGTTTCGATGAAATCCATTTTAGAAACCGAGCGAAAAGCAACTACGTATTTAGTTGCCAGTGGGCGCTTGGTAGAGCAGCGGGCAACTTTCAGGCAACTAGATTATTTAATCACCGAGATTGAAAAGTTGCCAGTGTGCGGGTACCATTATTTACTACTGATTTATCACAAAAATATAAAACGTAGTATACAATTCTTCTCGGTAAATGCGGCACCTCGGTTAAACGAGGCTCGATTAATCGAGATTCTACAGCTTTAACAGTGAGACTATATATTTTGAAGAAATTGTATGTGTTTGTTATTTAGGTATAAATCAGCATTGTCTCATTTCATTTGTCTAAATAAAAATTATTCTAGCGATGTTCTTGTTTTTGATTGTTTTTGTATTCCTATGAATAAAACATGATGCTCACGCAACTTTTTTTAAATTTCAGGTTACAGTAAATGGCTCTAGATCAACACTGGTTAGTAACTGTCGGCTTAGTGACCTCGTCACTTATAGCAGTGACGGCCAACTTGCTACTTCTTCTTGTTTTTTGTAGAAGGCGCGGTCTGCGTACCGTCTCTAACAGGTATGTAATATGCACATGTGTTTGAATAACGAATTTTTTATATGAATACCGTTCTATGTGGATCTCCATAGTGTTCAGAGACAGATAATTTTGTTGATATCTATTTTAACCAGGGATGGAAAACGTAACGTAACGATACCCGATAACGTTATAATAACGATTCAACTATAATTTTTTATACAATAACTTAACGATATTTTAATAACGTTATATAACGTTATAATAACCAATAACGTTTCATTAAAAGTTATTTTTTATCGTTATTCTCTATAAATTAAATTTTTATATCACGATCTTTTTATTTTCAGAATATAATATTTGTTTGTATTTTAGAAATTAAAATGAAAATAAAATATCTCAATGTAATTTTGTACTATTTTTTAAATTTACATTTACAGATCCCAAAAATAATTTTAGAGTTACAAATAAAAATTATTTTTATACAGGTTGTTTCTTAAATAATGCAAAAAAATTCGGAAGGTAATTCCTTATTGAAAATTAAGAGCGGTCTTTCATATAAAACTTTTTTCTTTAGGGTGTCCTTTCGGATTTACACCCCCCTAAAGGGGATCGGTAAAATTGGGATTTTATTTTATTTCTCAAATTTGGATAAATATAGGAGAATGATATTCGGTAGATGTTTTATACTTATTAAAAGGTTTCCCATAGTAATATTTTTAATCATCTCCCACCTTCACAGGGGGCTGAAAAGTGCGACCCCTGTTGTTTTTTTTTATCAGAACTTTTTGGTGGGTTGAAATCTGCCAATATTTTTTTTAAACTTGATTTATTTAGCAGTTTTTTTATTCTTTAACTTTTCTCGTTACACCTACAGTTTTTGAGTAAAAAATTATATGAATGAACATGAACCATCAGATATTTCAATATAAAACGATTCATTTTGGTGGTTACCATGGTTTATTTATGTTCATATTGGGTAGAAGTAACGGGTGTAATTCATTTTGACGTTTACGCGGCGACAACGCTAAAACGCCCGTCAATTTTACCCATTATGATCATAAACATCATAATCACTCATGTAATTTTTTACTGAAGGATTTACGAGAAAAACTAAACAAAAAAGGGTTCTGAATAAATCAAACTTAAAAAAAAAAAAATTTAATTGCAAAATTTCAACTCACCAAAAAGTTCTGATTAAAAACAACAGTAGTCACACTTTTCAGCCCCCTGTGAAGGTGGGAGATGATTGAAAATATTACTATGGAAAACCTTTTAATAAGTATAAAACATCTACCAAATATCATTCTCCTACATTTATCCAAATTTAAAAAATAAAATAAAAACCTAATTTTACCGTTCCTCTTTAGGGTGGTGTAACTCCGAAAGAAGACGTCTAAGGAAAAAATTTTATATAAAAGATCTCCCTTAATTTTCGATAAGGAATCACCTCCCGATTTTTTTTGCAATATTTAAGAAACACCCTGTATATTATCATAATTTATGTAACGTTATATAACGTTATATAACGTAACAATTCATTTTTTTAATGTTATTTATAACGTTATGTAACGAAAACCAATAATAAATACCGTTATACAATAACGTAACGATTTAAAACGTTATTCTATCCCTGATTTTAACGCTTTGCATTTTAAGAAAATAAAATTTTGCACTTTTGAATTAAGATTAAGACACGCCCTACTAAAGGTTGCGCGCCATCGTATTGTTTATTCAAATTTTCGCGATTCCCATGTTTTAAATTATGAACGGATCAGTCGAATAGAATAATCATTTTCTTATTTTACAAAATTAAGATTAGTCAATTTTTGTGGGATATCGTTAATGAGAATTCACTAACAGCTCTACAATATCGCAAAAATATCAATAAGAACATTTTTATCTTTAAAATAATAGTGAATTAAACAAGTACGAGTATACACGTTATGCACATATTGCAATTTCTACAGTAACACAATTTTCGACTCGATTTTTCTTTGGCTAAAACCGCACGCCAAGAATTTAAAATTACGTCAAAGCTAAGTCCCGCCTATTTCGAGAGGTTCTCAAAAGCGCGCCGATATGCAATGCCGATAATGTCACAGTAATTCACTTTTGGATAGTATGGAGATAAAATCCGCCCTGCTTGTTGAACAAGGCGTCACAGTATTAGCGTACACTGTAAACACTAACTTAACTGATGAAGTATTTTTGAGACTCTCGACAAATCAATGTGCATGATGTACCACTTAATTTAGACCACTATAGCGGGGTCGCGCTTAATATAAAAGATAAAGCTTCGCAAAGAGTTGCATGTTATAGAGCCAAATCTGTAACGATATTCAGATGTTCTAAAAAGTGTACAGAAACTTGATAAAGGCGAAAATTAAATTTTAACCTTTGTGATTATATAATATGCCCAATAAAGTGGTAGTATTAGTTTTTTTCACAGCACACAAAGCGAAAATATAGCAGTCAATTTTATAATTTTTCTGTGGGCGCCATATTATAGAGGGTTTGGTGTAAATTGCTCGAATACAATTGCTCGAAGGTAAATTGCTCGAAATACAATTGCTCGTATGGGAAATTGCTCGAAAAGTAAATTGCTCGAATGACAATTGCTCCAATGACAATTGCTCGAAAAATGAAAAAATATTACATTTTTATAAATACGAAATTATTAAATGTACTAGAAAAGTTGTTTACATTTGTTTACACTTAAAAAAATGTATTAAAATTTTGTAAAGATAAACACTTTAAATATTTGACAATATTATATACTACATAACTGTTCATTCTGACTATATTGTTGTTATTTTATGTTCAACTATTCATAATGCTTATCTCAACAACAAATAAGAAACCTTCGTAACATGTAGCAAATGAGTTTTAAAGTTTTAAAAGGTTTTACACCTTGGTATTTTATTGTTTTCACAGCCTACTATGTTAATTTAAAAAAAAATAATGAATAATTGTATATGTATTTGTAAATAAATTTTGATAGATACATTTTTATAAGTGTAAACAAATGTAAACAACTTTTCTAGTACATTTAATTATTTTGTATTTATAAAAATGTACTTCTAATATTTTTTCATTTTTTCGAGCAATTTGTCATTCGAGCAATTGTCATTCGAGCAATTTACTTTTCGAGCAATTGTATTCGAGCAATTGTATTCGAGCAATTGTATTCGAGCAATTTACCGCCACCCATAATACAGGGTGTTTCACTTTTCCATGGGACACTATTGCTATCTTCGTAAATAATAAAAATACAAGGTTGGTGAAACGTGACAAAAGTTAGCTATTTAAACCAATATTTTGAACCAGATCTTGTTCTGTTTAAAAATTCCATGGCTTGTGCATGATATAACAGAAAAACCAATACCGATAAAAAAATGTAAACAAATATCTCGGCTATTGTTGCGAATACGCAAAACGCCAAGAGAAAAATGTTTTGTAGATTTTGCTTGCTATAATATGGCGATAGTCAGATTTGTATTTATAAATTATCGTGCGAGATATTTGACAAAACAGCTTTTTTTTATGGCAGTCGTAGTAGGTGATGACTTAGGTTTAAAGATATGTTTTTTCTCTTTACAATGATATACTTAATATTGTATATGTCTATCTTCAAAAATAAGCGAAATTACTTAAAAAATGCAAAATCTTAAGATAAAAATCAAGGTTACCATGAAAAAAAACAATAACCGACCAATTGTTTTATTTCAACCCTTGCTTGTCTATCATAGTAATTGTGTTAACTGAATATAATGTAAATCAACATATGTAATAAATGTTTTAAATCCTTTTTTGCTAATGTCTTAGTAAGAGGTATAAAATACATTCATATTATGACTATTTGTATGATTATTTTAATTTCGCATTACATTTGTTTTAATATCGCTGTTTAAAGAGTGACATAATACACAAGCAAGAATCGAAATAAACAATTGAAGTCGGTTATTGTTTTTTTCCATGGCAGCCTTGATTTTTATCTTAAGATTTTAAATTTTTTTTAGTTATTTCGCTTGTTTTTAAAAACCTTGACTTTTATCTTAAGATTTTGCATTTTTTTAAGTTATTTCGCTCATTTTTGAAAATAGACATACAAAATATTATATCATTGTAAAGAGAGAAAAATAATCTTTAAATCTAAGTCATCACCTACTACGATTGCCATTTAAAAAAAAATTGTTTTGTCAAATATCTCGCACGGTAATTTATAAAAAAAAAATCTGTCTATCGCCATCTTATAAAAAACAAAATTTTCAAAACATTTTTTTTTACGTTTTTGTGTATTCGCAACAATAGCCGAGATATTTAAGTTTAAAAATTTTGATCGATTTCGGTTTTTTCGTTATGTCACGCAAGCCATGGAATTTTTAAACAAAACAAGATCTGGTTTAAAATACACCCCTAAATAGCGAACTTTTGTCACATTTAACCAACCTTGTATTTTCATTATTTACGGAGATAGCAATAGTGTCCCATGGAAAAGTGAAACACCCTGTATATATATACAGGCGAACCTATGAAAAACGAGTTGACAGCTAAAAAAAAAAGGCGCCTGTCCTAACAAAATATACAAATATTATTTGAAATAGCGCACACATAACTTCGATGTTTCAAAAATTACACAGACGAAAAAACAATGCGCACAGTACATAGTAATCCTTAAGCCGGATCCACATCAATAAAAATGTGCGTTGTGCGTTGCATTTGACACAAATTTGCTCGTGTTCGTCGAAATTTTTGTTGGTGTGGACTGTGCGCCGTATAGAAATGCACACAAATAATTTCGTGACGAACAACGCACGCTATCCATCGTGCTGTCGGTTTTTAGCCAACTTCAAAGAGATTTGCGGCGCACAGTAGTGTCAATGTGGACTTGATTCTAAGTGCATCTGTAGTTTGTTTCATTTTACTACGTAAACACCTATATTTGGGTGATTGATCATGTCTCATTTTTTAATGTACCTGTTCCGATAGTTTTTTTCCCTTTACCCTTCTCTCTTCTGAAAGACCACAACAAGCGACATATTTTTTTTATTTCTTCAACTCCAATACCACCACATGCTTCAGCAATTTTCTGCCACGCATCAGCTTTATCGATCTTATTATAATGCTTACTGTGTTTGGGATTCCATAATAAGTTATGGCCTGCATACTCTTGAATGAGGTGCAATGAATCTTCATTACTCCACTCCATTTTATAACAACAGGCTCTCTAGCAGCAAACTGTTGCGCTCTGCATAAACAAACCTGCACAAGCGGATTCGGCCGTACAACACACAAGATAAATATTTACATGGTAAAATACTTAACCAGATTTAAATTTGCGCCGCAAATATTTTTGCTGAATTTCAAAATACAACATAAATTTTTATTGATGTGGATCCGGCTTTAGAGGGAACACTGGTTGTGTAGATAACGCAGCATAGTAAATCCACATTCTTGAATTACAGCCTGAACATTGCGTGCTTTATGGACCCTGCAATTGTCGTTTAGAAGCAGTTTTTTTTGCCGCCACGATGAAAGCCGCAAGGCGCCTTGGAACCCAACGCGCAGACACTTTCTTCCTCGTGCAAAACTTCCCAAACAGTTGTTTCAGATACCCCAACTTCCATGACAATGAAAGACAACTTCATCCGCCGATCTGACAACATCATCTCTTAAATTTTTTAACCATGTCTTCATTTCTTGCCTCAACTGATCGACCTAGATTACCTTGTATAGAGTCCCGACCCCGAGCGACCAAAATTTTACTTGTAATAAAGATGGGACTCCATTTCCATACACGTCGGTCATTCTTTGATAGATAACGTTTGGCCCATTACCCTCTTATGTGAGAAATTGAATTACATTTCGATGCTCGAGATGAATTTCATTCATTTTTGTTTAAAAAATGTTTAAAGAACTTTTCAGATAAATATATTTTGATGAAACTTTTCTTTTCCGCCTCAAAATGTCACAGCTGTTTTCATTTTCATGGCTAGGTAGACTACATAAAAATACTCCCTCGTATTTTTGATTACCCTGGCGTTCTAGAATTATTGTAAAATGATTTTGTGACATAGTTTGCAAAATATTTTAACCGTATCGAAACTTTTCTATTTGGAAAACTGTAAATTCTTTTTGGAAATTTCTAATTACTCCTAAAATAATCTCATTTACAATCAAGTCTTACATTTATGGCACTGGTAAATTTATGAATTATTAAATAATAAAATACTAATTCATTTTAAGTTCATTAAGGTCGTCAATTGATCTTGAATATGTTTAACATGTAATTTTGGGGGCCATTAAAGCTGAAAAAGTAATTTTTAATAAAACTTTAACGGTTATGCTATTAGCTGTTAGTCATAAAAAAAACATTAATTATTGCCCCATGATAAATTCTTCGCTGCAATTTAGTTGCGTTCAGTGTCAAATAACGGCAAATTGTTGGGACAATTTTGGACGATACATGTACAGGGTGGACCAAATTCGAATGTTTTGCGGGATATCTCGGTTACCGTAATAGCGAAAATCTGATATCGGTCTTAAGGGCAATTTTTTCGAAGTGAACACGCCCGTGTTAACAGATTTTTTATATTACTTTCCATTTTGGCACTGCAGACGCAAAAGAAAAAATTACTTGGAAAAAATTTAATTTTGTTTTTAAATTAAGCATAAAAATCTATAAAAAAAAACTTTAAATTTTGTTCTATTTTAATAAATAAAGAAAAATAGTAAATTTTCAAAACTGATGAAATTTCATTTTTCGTCAAAATGGAAAGCGATATAAATAATCTGATTACATACGCGTCCATTTCTCAAAAAAAAAAAAAAAAAAAATAGCCCAAGAGACTGATATCAAATTTTCGCTAACTATTACGGTAACCGAGATACCGTGTAAAACATTTGAATTTAGTCCACCCTGTATATGCAGGGTGTTTCACTTTGCGATGTGGCACTATGCTATCTCCGTAAATAATGAAAATGAAAGGTTGCTTAAATAGGACAAAAGTCAGCTACCTATGTATTTTAAGATTTTAAACAAGTTATTATTTTGTTAAAAATTCCATGGCTTACGTGATAAAACGAAAAATACGAAATCGATCGACATTTTTAACTCAAGTATCTTGGCTACTATTGCTAATACACAAAAACGCCATACAAAAAAAAGTAAGATTTTGTTTTTTATAAAATGTTGATAGTCAACTTTTTATTTATAAAAACAAAGTATTATAACCCTTTTTGTCAATAGAAACAAACTGTTTGCCCTACGCCACTAATTTTACCCTATGTGTTACCATAATTTTTTTGACGCTTTATTTTAAGCCATAAAATTACTTTGCTAATTTTGTTTAAAGAATATCATAAAAAAATATCACCCCATGTAATGCGATAAAAGTAATTAAAATTTTTTTTTCTTGTTTCAGATTTGTTATTAATCTTCTTTTCACGAATCTGCTCTCGAGCACATTCCTGATCCCTCTTCTCCTAGTGGACCAGGAAATAAATGCCGGAGCATCACTATCAAACATCACAGAGAAAGCCATCAACATCTCATCCCTACATTTTCATATTGAAAATGTCGACTTCAGGACCGACAACATCTCAAGAACGCGCAAGATCATTTTGCAGGAAGAAAACGAGAAAGAAATTATAGAAGAAAAAGACATTTTTAGACAAACGGACAAACTAATATTTAACGATAGTGATAAAAAACGTGATAATCAAAGTGATAATTTAGAGTTAGTGGAAGAAAACATTACGACTCAGACGATTATAACAGAGACGGCTCTGCAAAATGCGTCTGTGCAAAAGTTGAGGAAAATTTTGTGTTACGTAGCTCAAACAAGCACGAGTTTAATATGTACAGCGTCGATTTTAAGTATTTTGTTGATTGCTGTTGATCAATATTTCGCTGTTATACACTCGTTGAGATACCATTCTTACATAAACAAGTGTCGTTCGATGGTCTTGATAGTATCCAGTTGGCTGTTCGCCATTGTTTTTGGAATATTCGGGGCGGTCACGGAGAACGAATCGAACTTCTGGCGCTTCTGCTTCACTCACCCATCTGTAACCAAAGAAACCAGTACAAATTTAAAAACTTTAAATTCAGTATACGCATTTACTTACTTAATTTTCGTGATAATCAGCCCATTCGTCGCGATTTGCGTCATTTACATCTGCATTTACACGGCGGCGCGTCAAAACAGCGAGCGTATGCGCAAATCGACAACCGGAAACGGTAATTCCGTAACCGATTCGTACACCCAAATCCCCATCCAAAGCGTAAAGGCCCCTAGCGAAAACGAACTTAACCTGAAAGTAGAATTAAATAGCAAAACCAGTGCCATAACGACTAAAACCATACCAAAAGTACAATCAGCTCCTAACTTCACGCTCTTCGAACAAAACGCGATCGCAAAACAAGTGACATCGCCCGTGGTTCAAAGCGTGCCGACTGTGGCGCGCGCGAACGTAACCAGAACTCCAAGTGAGCGATGTCGATTCATAGCCACGTTGAAGTACAAAATTTCGAACGCTTCGCTCTTCAAGTACCGCGAAGAAACCAGAGCGGCAAAGATCAGTCTCTTGGTTATCTTCATGGTCTTTGTGTGTTACGTACCTTACGGCGTGGCGGTGATCCTTAACAGCAGCTTTTTCTCGTACCAGACTCCAAGAGTCTTCAACTTCGTTGCCCTTATTTTGCTTGTAACATCCAACATCATCTCCCCATTCGTTTTCGCGTACAGAAACAGACGAATTCAACGCGAATTCGTGCGTTTTTTCAGGTCGAGTCGGAATAAGCACGCGAAGGAGTTTAACTCGGCGCGCGAGGCTAGTAGAAAAAACAGTCTTAAAAATCATTTTGTGGCCCTGCACAAAACGGCGGGCAATGAGGTGAACGAATTAAAAGAAATTCAAGCTCTTGCCGAGCCGTTTTTGTGCCCCCAGTCGATTATTCCAAAAGTAATAGTGTCTTGCAAGACAGAAAACGAACGAAACGAGAAAAAGAGTATACTCAAACGCGTGTGTAGCAGCAAAAATTGGCCTAACTATAAAAAATGTAGCTTTATCACTGTACCCGAGAGCTGTTTAGGCACAGATAGTGCAAGAGGGTCGTTTTCTAGCGCTAGTACTCAAATGTCTAGTGAAGAATAATGAGATCTACCATGAACTTTCTAGATAAACTCATTAGGCACGTATTTTTTTTTTGTAAAAGTGTTCTTTCTCTACGTACTGACTGTAACTTTTATTATTAGTTTGTTATTTATTTTGACAGCATGTGCGGATTTTTGTATATCAGCCAACATGTATGTTTGTAACTATTTGTAAGATTAATTTTTTTGTAAATAACTAATTTATAAAATAATTGTCGCAACGTCGAGTATTTAAATAATTTTTTTAAATCTGTGTTTTATTCAGTCAAATTTTGACAAAAGTACCTAACTCCTCATTGTTCCATCGTGCATGGTAAAAAATTGTAAACAGTTACCAAAAAAGCAAAAACTTTAAAAATTACGACTTTACCAAGTTAGTTGAGCTCATGAAACCAGCTGTATACAGGGTGCCCATTTTTCTAACCTGTTGTATGGGTAACTCCGTTAATATTGGAGATACAGAAACGTTTAAATTAGCAAATTTGTGCAGAATTTAAAGGTAAATCTGATGCCATTTTCAAATTTGACCTACGTCATCAACTTTTTGAAATATTTTGAAAAAAACTGAAAAAGGTCGATTTTTTCAAACTTGAATAATTCCGTAACCATATGAGTTAGAATAAAAATAAAAATTGACTTTTATAGATATTTTTACGTAGATTTTAAATATGTTAACGAAATGTTCATAGCACTCTCGATTTCCGAGTTATAGCACAAACTTGCATTTTTTTAAATGGAAGTCATAGTTGGCTGTGGTCTTATTAAAAAGGTTATTTTTTTCTCTTTTGAATGATATAAGGTTTGTTATGCTTTACTCTTGTAGTTTTTCTTTAAATAAGCAAAAATCATTTTACATGTTCACAGTTTACTAATAGATGGGAGTTATCCCGTGTTGATGTTCTTTTTTTTTCGATGTGACATTTAATAGTTGTCTCTTATTGTTAGTGTAGCAGTTATTAGCCAGTTACAAATTTTAAAAACAAAACCTCATAGTTTGTCAAATAAAATTTATTGTTTGTTATACGTATGTCTCTCTCTCGTGTTGATCAAAATTTTTGTTTATTTATTATAAATTTCAAAAACATTGTTTTCTAATGAAGAAATATTATTAGGCTTTTTGGTATACCCGCATTTTTTTAAATTGGTTTCTAATAACGAAAATAATTTCTTTCTTGGTTGGCTCCTTTCCATAAATCTTTGCAAATACATTTCACTTGAATTTCTACTATTTCTATTACAAGCGTAGTAATAGAAAAGCATGTGGTTTTTTTCTTCATTAGAACACATTGTTTTTGAAAGTTACAATAAACTCAATCAAAAATTTTGATCAACACGAGAGAGAGATTTATACGTAAAACAAACAATAAATTATATTTGACAAACTCTGAGGTTTTGTTTTAAAATTTGTAACTGGCTAATAACTGCTACACTAACAATAAGAGACAACTATTAAATGTCACATCAAAAAAAAAAGAACATCAACTCGGGATAACTCCCATCTATTAGTAGGCTGTGAACATATAAAATGATTTTTGCTTATTTAAAGAAAAACTACAAGAGTAAAGCACAACAAACCTTATATCATTGAAACGAGAAAAAAATAACCTTTTTAATAAGACCACAGCCAACTATGACTTCCATTTAAAAAAATGCAAGTTTGTGCTATAACTCGGAAATCGAGAGTGCTATGAACATTTCGTTAACATATTTAAAATCTACGTAAAAATATCTATAAAAGTCAATTTTTATTTTTATTCTAACTCATATGGTTACGGAATTATTCAAGTTTGAAAAAATCTACCTTTTTCAGTTTTTTCAAAATATTTCAAAAAGTTGATGACGTAGGTCAAATTTGAAAATGGCATCAGATTTCCCTTTAAATTCTGCACAAATTTGCTAATTTAAATGTTTCTGTATCTCTAATATTAACGGAGTTACCCACACAACAGGCTAGAAAAATGGGCACCCTGTATATATAATATTTTATTACAATACACTTCTATTTATTTGGTCAATGTTTTTATTAATTGCCATTTTTTTTCATTCCTTTGGTGATATGTCATCTTTTTTATTTAAAATAGATTTGGTACTTCATATTAACCAAATAAAACTTTTCTGGCTTTAACAAATAGGTTTTTCTAAAAATTCCAACTGTGGCTCATGGCAGGTGGTGTGTAAAATTTATTTATGCCATTTTCTCGTACAGTCCACATGTCATCAAATACTACACTCTACACTTTAAACATTATTTTCTTGAATTTTTGTTGTATACAGCACATTTTCTCTGTCATCAACTGTTCTTTCTTTGTAATGTCCATTAGGATCACTTCTTATAACAGGTGGCGCAAAAGTAATGTCATAATTTGAATTGGCTGCCATTTTTGCAGATGGGGCCAAATGTCACTGTGCTTTGACATTTATGATGTAGATATATAGTGAATTAGTTGTGAACAAGCCATGGAGCGATACACACCTCAACAACGTAGAATTATTGTTACTGCTTATTTGACAAATTTTCAGTCTGTTGTTTTAACGCAACGTGAATTTCGTCGTCGTGTTCCATGTGCTCGAACAATTAAGCGTTTGGCTGAGCGCCTCGTGCAAACTGGGTCCACTAAAGATGTCGCAAGAAGTGGCCGGCCTCGTAGTGCTCGTTCGAACGAGAACATCGCTGCTTTTTTGAAGACGCTGATGGCACCACCGTAACCGTAAATGGCGAGCGTTACAGGCAGATGCTAAACGAGTTTTTTTTTGCCGCAAGTTGCTGCATTGGGTTTCGATCATTGTTGGTTTCAACAGGACGGAGCAACCGCTCACACAGCTCGGGTAACTATAGAGATTTTGAGACACCAATTTCCAGGTCGAGTGATCTCCCGTTTTGGAGATTTGAACTGGCCGTCCAGATCGCCAGATCTAACAGCACCAGGCTTCTTCCTTTGGGGCTTTTTAAAATCTCGCGTTTACCACAACAAACCACGCACCTTGCAAGTCTTGAAAGCTAACATTGAAGAAGAAATCGCCAATTTGGAGCCAGATGTTTTGCGAGCAACAATTCAAAATGCCGTAAAACGAGCGCAATTATGCATCAACTCGGGAGGTGGCCATTTGAGCGATATAATTTTTTCCAAGTAATGTCATCAATTTTACACTTTCAAATAAACTTTTGATGAAAACAGAGCTCTTTTTTTTCATTTATAACAAAATGGCAGCCAATTCAAATTATGACATTACTTTTGCGCCACCTTGTATCTTTAGGGACACGATTAAACAATAATAAAGGGATTTCTGCATTGTTTTGATCAGATATTGACAATGATCTTGCAATACCTACTTCTTATCAATTCAAGCAGAGACATGATTTCATGATTACGTAAGCAAGACAAAATAATGTATAAATGTTAAATCGATGATATTAGAAAAATTGGAAAATAACTTTCTCCCAAACTTTTATCCTATATCTATTTATGGATCAATCTAGTTTATCTACACCACCTATTTCTTTGTTGTAGCGGTTTATAACCTAATGGTAACATGAAAAAATTTCGACACAATTATTGTCTTTCCATATTTTATATTACAGCAAGTTAAGTCATTTTCAACATTAATTCTATAGTGCAAATTTTTTTCTCATTTCCCTGTCATCTCTTATTGGGCAGTTATTCATGCGATTATATCGCACTGTACCAATAGCAACAATGCATCAGCCATCAGTGACGTACCCAAGGGGGTGATTAGGGGAATAAATCCGCCCCGAAAATTTGAAAAGGACTAAAATTATAATTCCGCATTTCATAATTGCGCGACAGACTGCTTTTCCATCCATACATATAATATATTATATGTTTGTTTATTTTACTTATACAGGGTGTGTAAAAATTGGCGGAAGCGCTACACGTGGCGATGTTCTTCGTAAAATTCCAAGTCGAAAATTTTAATAAGAAAATGTTGTACCATGCTTGCTGTGTCTGCAAGAGGTCCTCAAAGTTTTGACATTTAGTCCTTTAATAAGCGTTATTATTTAATACTTGCAAATGAAAAAGCTGCAATTTGGAATAAAAATAAAATTCGAATAGTATTTTTTCCTAGATATTGTGTACTTCCTTTCAAAAATTGGTGTTGAAAATATGTAAATCACTGATTTGAATGAAATCAATACATATGGCAACATTGTCCTTAGCTGTCATCTCTGTTTTTCTCGTAATTATTTCTAGTTTATGTTAGACGATACCTAAAAGTTTGCAGCTATGTTTACGAACTGAAGGCTTTCAGTTCGAACAAAAATTGTAAATACCTAAGTAAAAATTAATTGCTGATAAAAAAATGTCCAAACGCAAATCAATGTATGCAATGTTGCCAAATTTTTGTTTCTTTAAATGGTTCCTGAGGCCATAGGAAGCATGGCAAAACATTTTTGTATCAAGATTTTCAACTTAGAATTTTACGAAGAACATCGTCACGTGTAGCGCTTCCGCCAATTTATACACACCCTGTATAATGCTATTTTTGGGTACGTTTGCCCTTGTAAATTAAAAAATTTAGCCTATGGCACTGTAACCCCAATAGGAAATTAACGATGTTAATACATAAAAACAAAAAACAAGCAAATTACAACATTTTGTTATATGTATGGATATATGCTGATGTAATAAATAAATTTAAAAAACTAGGCGACTTCCCTGAATAATAATACAGGGAGGCAAACCGTGGACATTTTATATTGAAAAAAAAAAGATAAACAAAACAATCCTATCTCTTGTTTCCATTGATATATCCTATCCGACTCCCGGTTATATTTTAATACAATTTTTTGTATGGGTACCGTTTTTTTTTTCGGTTAAGTTAATATTTGGACTATTTGATACTCTTACGAAATCAGGAGAAATCATAATAAAACAACCCCGAGCCCGGAGAAACGATGTTAAAGCCCGGAGACTACGGGTGAAAACCGGATACCTGGTAACCTGGTCAGTGGTCACCCTAATGGCAGTACCACAGAACACGGCAGTACGACTAGTGCGAGCTTATTATATTTTATTTCACCAGTATGTATATTTGTAATAGGTACCTACTACATAAATTAGTTCAAATCAATCACCGTAGAGTCGGCGTGAAGCCGGCAACGCGCTTTGCTGGCAACGAGGCAATCAAACTACTACAGCGGACCATTGGAGTGGCGCTAGGTCTACGAGTTACTCATAATAACATAGATGTAACAAACTACTCCGTTCATACATTTTAAAAAAACTCGACCAAAATCGCTAGATAGGTGTTCGACGTCTTTCTAATAGTCAAATTTAAAGTTTTCCCGTAGAAAACGACAAACGAATTATTTTAGTTTATCAGTTAACACCCTCAAAATCATAGCAGGTCGTAGCGCCCTTATGCACTATGAAAATTGGAGACAACGTACGAGATGTCATGAAAATACATTCGCCCGAGAGAATTTCAATGTGCCGAGACACGAGATACGCATTTTTATAGTTTATCACCCTCTAATTTGTTGCTGGTCGTAGCGCCCTTTTGCGAATGCGGAACACGATGAAAATTGGAGACAAGGTGCGAGATGTGATGCAAATACATTCACCCGAGAGAATTTCAGTGTGCCCCCCGTATGACACGAGATAGTTGAGACAAACGGCATTATACTTGGAAAAATAAACTCTATAATATAATAAAATTTCAACAAAATTTAACAAGCCGTTTTCGAAAAAAATGTTCAAAATTTTTAAAATTTTTAATTTTTTGAATAATTTTGTAAATTAGACTTCAAAATAGTTGAGACAAACGTCATTATACTTAGAAAAATAAACTCTATAACATAAGAGAATTTGAACAAAATTTAACAAGCCGTTTTCGAAAAAAAATTTTAAAATTTTCAAAATTTTCAATTTTTTGAATAATTTTGTAAATTAGACTTGAAAATAGTTGAGACAAACGGCATTATACTTAGAAAAATAAACTCTATAACATAATAAAATTTGAACTAAATTTAACAAGCCGTTTTCGAAAAAAAAATTCAAAATTTTTAATTTTATGAATAATTTTGTAAATTAGACTTCAAAATTGTTGAGACAAACGGCATTATACTTGGAAAAATAAACTCTATAACATATTAACATTTGAACAAAATTTAACAAGCCGTTTTCGAAAAAAAAATTCAAAATCTTTAATTTTTTGAATTGAGATACATTCCAGAGCTTGTTTCTTTTCATATGATGCTATTTTTTAAAATTGATAATTAACGATGCAACGCCGATCTTCCAAAGAGAACAAAAAAAAGTTTGGCTACGAAGCACTACTATCCTATAAATCCAATGAAAATAATAAAAATTATAGTTGCCATAAAAAAAATGTGACGCAAGATCTTTTAAATAAGTAACAATTTATTCGTATCAGCATTAAAATCGCAACTTTGATTCATTTGATTCATAATAAAACACTTAAGTATCAAAAGTAATCTTGATGTACCAGGAACAGTATAAAATAATTATCATAGCGTTATTTTGCAATTTTTGAAGATCGCCTGAAATAATATACTAGAGCAGCATCTTTCAAAAACGGGGTGCAATGGTGCTTTTGTATACAGAGTGTCCCAGCTTAGATTTCCAGCATGGGATCTCGCTTATTATAAGATATAAAGGTTTATTTAAATTAGATGAATTATTCCTTAGTATGAGAGGAGCCACAACCAATTTTTAAAAGTACTAAATTCCTCGTGCTACGAGGGTGATAAAATAAAAAAAATCATAACTCGTTTCCTAGGGAGGTACGTTGAAATTCGACTACGATCCCTGTATTTGATCGACATCAGACACTTACCCTGAAAATTTGGTCGTGTTCCGAATCCGCATAAGGGCGCTACGACCATCCACAAGTACGAGGGTGATAAAATAAAAAAAATCATAACTCGTTTTCTAGAGAGGTACGTTGAAATTCGACTACGGTCCCTGTATTTGATCGAAATCAGACACTTACCCTGAAAATTTGGTCGTGTTCCGAATCCGCATAAGGGCGCTACGACCATCCACAAGTACGAGGGTGATAAAATAAAAAAAATCATAACTTGTTTTCTAGAGAGGTACGTTGAAATTCGACTACGGTCCCTGTATTTGATCGACATCAGACACTTACCCTGAAAATTTGGTCGTGTTCTGAATCCGCATAAGGGCGCTACGACCATCCACAAGTACGAGGGTGATAAAATTTAAAAAATCATAACTCGTTTTCTAGAGAGGTACGTTGAAATTCGACTACGATCCCTGTATTTGATCGACATCAGACACTTAACCTAAAAATTTGGTCGTGTTCCGAATCCGCATAAGGGCGCTACGACCATCCACAAGTACGAGGGTGATAAAATAAAAAAAATCATAACTCGTTTTCTAGAGAGGTACGTTGAAATTCGACTTCGGTGCCTGTATTTGATCGACATCAGACACTTACCCTGAAAATTTGGTCGTGTTCCGAATACGGATAAGGGCGCTACGAGCAGCTATGAATTTGAGGGTGATAAGTTGATAACTGATAAACTAAAATAATTCATATCTCGTTTTCTACGGAAAAACTTAAAATTTGAGTATTAGCATGACATCGAACACCTATCTAGCGATTTTGGTCGAGTTTTTTTTTAATGTATGAACGGGGTAGTTTGTTACATCTATGTTATTATGCGTAACTCGTACACCTAGCGCCACTCCAATGGTCCGCTGTAGTTAGTAGTTCGATTGCCTCGTTGTCAGCAACGCGCGTTGCTGGCTTCACCCGAGTCACCGTAGATCAAACTGTACGTTTAAAAACTACAACCTAACCTAACAGGCACAAAACTTTTTGGTTTACTATTAAATGTGACCCAATAATTTTTGGTGTCTGATTTGTTTATATACGAATCTTACGACAACTGGTGAAAGTAATTTTGTATCATAAAACAATGGAGTCAACTACTGAAGTTTTTTGTAAATATAAAGAAGCAATACACAGTGTAGCATGTGTTAAAGAAGATATAATAAATACTGATATAAAAGAATGTGATTTACAAATTAATTTAATTAATGACGAGTGTGTACAATCGAGTAGTAATTGTTGCCAAACAAAAGATCAATTAGAAATCACCGAACAAGTTACAGGTGCATATGGGGTTGAAAAATTAGGCATAAAAGAAGAACCATTGGAGTTCGAATATGCTTGTTGCGATGATGAATATTTGAATAACCAAAGTGACCAGGTACAAAGTACTAATACAATATGGATAAAAAGTGAGTACAATGATTATAAAACTGCAGACATGATTAATTCAAATGCAGGAAGGAAATACTTCGATCAATTAACGCATGCATTAGAAGACAGAATATTTATTCCAAATGATATAAATGACTTGAATAAAGTGTCAGCTGTATCAAACCATACAACTATGACTTGTAAATTAGAAATGTCACATGAGACTGCAATTAATGAAGAAAAATATGTGAATGTTAAAAGTTTTTCTGAAGTGGCAGGATCTAAAAGCGGTAAAAACATTTACATGAACAAGTCAGATCGAAAAGAAATTTGTGATAAACCATTTAAAAGTGATGAAGTTTCAAGTACTCATAAAAACATAAATAAATGTGACATTTGTGGCAAATGTTTCAGTCGCCGTAGTCATTTCATTCGACATATGAAAATACACAATAGGGAAAAACCGTTTAAATGTGACATTTGTGGTAAAGGTTTTAGTGAGAACAGGATTTTAATGGTTCATATGAGGACACACACTGGTGAAAGACCTTTTAAATGCGACATTTGTGGTAATCGTTTCATTGAAAAGGGCAGGTTAAATGTTCATATCAAGATACACACGGAAGAAAAGCGTCATAAATGTGACATTTGTGGTAAAGGTTTTCAACAGAAAGGCCATTTAAGTGTTCATAATAGGACACACACTGGCGAAAAACGTTACAAATGTGACATTTGTGGAAAATGTTTTAGTGAGAAGTGCAACTTAAATACTCACATTAAAACACACTCCGGTGACCGACCTTTTAAATGTGACATTTGTGGTAAACATTTTAGTGAAAACAGGAATTTAAATGTTCACCTGAGTACACACACTGGTGAAAGACCTTTTAAATGTGGCATTTGTGATAAAAGTTTCAGTGGGAACAGAAAATTATATGTTCATATGAGAACACACACCGGTGAAAGACCTGTTAAATGTGACATTTGTGGTAAACGTTTTAGGCAGCAAAGCCACTTAAATGCTCATATCAAGGCACACATTGTTGACAAACAAGTGTAACTAATCATACAAACCCTGTAAATGTAAATTTGGTTTTAAAATTTAATGAAACTTTTTATTTCAAAATCGTGATTATTTTTTTGTCTGCAGCAGAAGTGTTTATTTCGAAAATTGGCGATTAAACACAAAAATTAGTATAACCAAGATATTTTTAATAAGTTTAATTTGTATTGCACTATTGTCTATTTTTCATGTAACGTAATTATACCGGGTGTAATTAAAATCAGGCTCACCTCTTTTTTTCTCTAGTTTTAAATTAAGACAACTGACGTGCAAAAAAAATGGAATTTTTAAATATATGTTGGTTCACTTTTGTTTCACTTCCGGTTTCCCCGGAAATGACCCTAACTTTGTTATTTCAAATTCAAAGGGACCGCCCTATACAGGGTGTCCCATATTACATTTCCAGCATGGGGATCTCGCTTATTATAAGAGATACAGGTTTATTTAAATTAGATGAATTATTCATAAGTATGAGAGGAGCCACAATCAATTTTTAAAAGCACAAAATTCCTCGGGCTTCAGATGTTATAGCAAAAAATATGAAAATGTCGAATTTCTTTTTTCTCTCATAACTTTTTTGTCTTAATCGTTGGAACAATTTTATTTGTACTTTCTTCAGGTACTTTTTAATGGAGAATGTAACTGTTATTTTAGATTTTTTTTAACACCTACCATTTTTGAGATATTACCACTAATTTCATTTTTTGTTATGGGCCGTGAAGTTGGCTATGGAATGAATAGTCAGATGTGTTTTTTTTTCCTCTTTTAAATGAGATATTACTTGCTACATCTATTTTTATAAATAAGTCACAAAATCAAGAAAAATCGTATTTTACCTATCACTTATCAAGCTATCTATGAAAATAAAAAGAAAAAACAACTAATTAAATGTCAAATGACAGTAACCATTTGTCTGCGGTATCATTTATTAGAATTTCATATTATTTTCGTGTAATTCGATAGTCCCTCCCTTCACCCCCACTGCATGTCCACTTGCCGTTTCGTCATGTTATGCTAGCGGTTTGAGGCTGCGGGTAATACAGTCCACGTATTTATTTTTTAAGATACAGCCATTGTTACAAAATGTTAACTATTGAACGTAAGTGAGTGATGTCAAATTTATATCGATATATCGCCTACCCCTAGTAGAACACGCATACATTCATTTAAATCTGGTATTTACAAGCCCCTCCTGTAGGTTTTTTTCTCTGAAAAATTTTTTTTTTTTGCTCAAAAAACGGGAATTAAACAAAATAGGTTTTATTGTACAAAGTCTTTATTATTTGATTAAATACATATATACAAAATTTTTTAATATGTTACACCTTAAAATTCTTTAAAAAATCGAATTTAATTACACTACTAACACCTAACCACAAATTGATTTACCAAAAAGACACAATAAAAAATAAATGCAAGTAATTTTATAAGACAAAATCAGTCCTAAAAATTAAGTACATCATTCAAATAACAGTACACCTGGTTCAACATTTAATAAACCACTAATGGAATTTCACATAATGTTACTACGTTCATAAAATGTACAGTCTTTCACTCAATAAGTAACTTTAAACGTAATCGTAGATTAATATATTGCGAATAGTAAGTCTTTTGTTTAAAACAAATTCTAACCGTTATTGAAAACAATGGCATAACTAATAAACTTTAGGCCTAAACAATTGAGGAGTCGGTTTACAGTGAATCAATTGTTTTTTTTTATCTCTAAGGCTAAGACTAAACGTGGGTAAAGAATAATACTCTTTTTAATTCGAATGTTAATAAGGAAGCCTTGAGGTAGGTTGTGGGTGGGCATATACTGGGTGTTCGAGCTGCTTTATAATTATGCCTGCACCGTGTTTATAATTTATGATACAAATAGCAGTAACAGAACGAAAATCCTCCCTCATTAAAAGATCCCGTCTTTCAATAAAAACTAAGCGATAATTACGTATATAGATGAAACAAAATTCAAAATCGTTATAATCGATCTTTATCACAATTCATTGAGTGACCATCTTACAGCCGGCCATAGCATTTGAAATGGAAGTAACGATTCGAATATTCTTCGTTTATCTACAAGCCTAAATGGAAGAAATCAGAATGGGGCGAGCTATTCAAGATCGTCAAGTTTTCTTTTTGTTGCTTGCGGATGGGTTAATTCGCTTTTCAGTTTGAGGTACGCATTAAGTCTTGTAACTCCATATTCCTGTAAAAAAAGTCTTCATTAAAACGTACAGCAAAGAGTCATTAGAGCAGAGGTCGGCGAACCGGGGTAAATTACCCCACGAAGTGGGGTAAAAATGAAATTCTTGGGAGTAATGAGGACTCAATAGACATAAATAAAATTATATAAAAAACGCGTTCCTTGTTATATTTATAATTGTATTCTCTGTATTAATAGATTTAATAAATCTTTTCAATTTAAATAATCTATGATTTTCTTCCTTTCAAATCAAGTGGGTAACGTCGGCGTAAATAAATGTATTATGGGGTAATAGGTAAAAAAAGTTCCCCGACCCCTGCATTAGAGAGAACCAATTCTCAAAATAAACATAATTTTTTTAAATGGAACACCCTGTATATTTTTAGGTCTTCGGACGTAATTTTTAACCTCTACATGAATGTGTGTTTATTTTTTGATTTTGTGCCAGTGTTGCCAACTTATTAATTTTTTTCCGAAAAATCTTACATAAGCAGGCTTAACTTTAAAAAATCGTAGAGACCTCGTTTTTGAAGTTAAGGAATAACTTTTAGCAATAATGCTAGTCCAATTAGGGAGCAACATTTTAATAATAAAAAAATTTAAATTTATTGACACAGGGAATTCACAAAAAAATGCCAAACTCCGAAATTCAAAGTACAATAACTCAATTTTTTTCAAATGTAAACACTTTTATTTTATTTTACTATTCGATAGCTTTTTTTCTTCCCTTCAATTTTTATAAGGAGTGTCCTATGTCTAAACCCCGTAGTTGTTGAGATATTCAATACTTTTCAAAAAAAGTAGCAATTTAATAATTACATTTGTATGCAAAACAAGTGCCAAAATGTAAGCAAGTGTCATCTTGACATTTGAATACATTTTCTTATGTCGAAACGTAAAACGGTTTTTATTCAGGTTAAAAAACTGACAAAGAGTTTTGAGTTTAAAAATTTTGGTCAATTTTTGTTTTTCCCTAATATCACGTAAGCCGTGGAATTCTTAAGCAAAATAAGAACTTGTGTAAAGTACACTCGTAAACAACTAACATATTTAAGTTTAAAAAAAAATAAATATTGCAATAAATAATTATTGATCATTTACATTTTAATGTTCTTTAAATTTCTTTGTATGTTAGGTTTCTTTGTATTCAGTAATAACAATTTAATATTTTAAATTTGGTTCTCTGTCTGAGGGTTAGCAAGGAAATCAAATAATTGAACAAACACGTCCAAACACTATATTTTTGAACCCTTATTTACAGAACGGTTACTAAGAAACCAAATTAACGGATTTTGTTCATGCTAGATGACATTGGCAACACTGAATAGATCGTAGAGTAAATCGTGTAACTCACAACTCAAAACTTATTTCTATGAGTATAAAACCTGAAATTCGGAACGTGTCTGCAAGTCTCCCCAGAATTGCAATATTTATTTTCATACAAAATAATGAAATTATCTGTTATACTATTAAAATTTTGAATCGACAAGATTTTGTAGTTTTCTTACATGTATGAAGAAAAATTTATAATAAATAACAAGTTTTGAAAGGTTTGAAAAATGTCGCAAAAATATCATAAATGACTAAGGTAAATAACAACATTTATCTACTTAAAGTTTTGACCTACGAAATTAAACTTAAATGACAAAATATGAAAATAATTTTAACAATTTTACGTTTTACAACCTGTCAGCTTCTAGTAATGGTGTTACCGAGTCACACTCGGGCACATACATATCGGTAATTTAAAGTATAGTGTTGCCCAAGTCTCACTCGGGCTTGGGCAAATCGACATGTATGCTTGCCCAAGTGCGCCTCGGGCTTGGGCGTTCAGAGGTTAAGTAATCAATAATTTTTCTTACCCAATATCCGAAAGGTATTTGACAAGCTTTGGTGTTAACAAACGACCATAAGGCCCAAAAGAAATGTGATGCCAATGTAAAAGCTTTAACTTCTTTCAATATTTTTTTTGGACTTTCATCGGAGCCTTTTTCTTCTAGATATGTCCGAACGAACCTAAGCCTTTGTTGTTCTGATGGATAATTTTCAGCTGTGGCTTTGAAAAACGGATGTTCTTTTTCTGTATAATCATACATCCACTCGGCAAAATGATTGGCAATATCAAATGCCCTGTAGTTGTACGAACAATATTCGAAATCTAGAAAAAATTAATGATATTAAAAAATGTTATCCTTACTTAAAATTTTAAAATCTCTTAATCTTACTACAATTTATGTAGTATTTTATTTTAGAAAAAGTTGTATCTCAAATATACTTGACGACTTCAAGCACTTGTATTATTTGTCATTAATGGACATACATATTTTTATTTTTACTTGAAATACCATTCAAAGAAATTTATACTTTATCACTTACTTACGGAGGAATAATTTATGAATCAGTGTGTTTGACTTCGAAACCCAAAACTCAAAACCCGAAACTCGCATTCTGTTTGGGCCTTTAGGGCTTTAGGTATTGGGAAAAAAAGTGTTTTTTTGTCATATGTAGGTATAATGTTATATCTCCGTTATTGGTTATTGTTGTAAATAATGAACCAATTTATGAAGATTAGTTTAAGAAACTTTTTATGTAAAATTCGATTATACTAAAAAACAAATAATTTACACTCGCCGTTAAAAAGTTATGACACAAATGTATGCCTTTTTTAAATGGAAGCTATAGTTGGCTATGGCCTATTTAAATTCCTTATTTTTTCTCATTCCAAATATATAAAGCTTGATGTAGTTATTTTCAATAATACGCAAGTTACGAAGGTTTTTAGTTTTTTTTTTTAACAGTAGGCTGTGAAAACAAGAAAAAAATAGGGTGTAAAACCTTTTAAAACTCATGATACAAATTACGAAGGTTTTTTAATTTGTTGTTGAGATAAACATTATAAATATTTAAACATATAATAAACAGCAATATACTACTTAACTGCTGATTCTGACAATATTGTTGTTTATCTTATGTTCAAATCTTTATAATGTTTAACTCAACCACAAATTAAAAAAATTTCGTAACTTGTAACCAGGGATGGAAAACGTAACGTAACGATACCCGATAACGTTATAATAACGATTCAACTATAATTTTTTATACAATAACGTAACGATATTTTAATAACGTTATATAACGTTATAATAACCGATAACGTTTCATTAAAAGTTATTTTGTATCGTTATTCTCTATAAATTAAATTTTTATATGGCGATCTTTTTATTTTCAGAAGATATAATATTTTGTTTCTATTTTAGAAAATAAAATTAAAATAAAATATCTCAACCTTAACGTAATTTTGTTGGTACTATTTTTTAAATTTACATTTACAGATCCCAAAAATAATTTCAGAGTTACAAATAAAACTTATTTTTATATAGCATGTTTTTAAATAATGCGTAAAAAATCGGGAGATGATTCCTTATCGAAAATTAAGAGGGGTCTTTCACATAATTTTTTTTTCTTTAGGGTCTTCTTTCGGAGTTACACCCCCCTAAAGGGTATCGGTAAAATTGGGTTTTTATTTATTTCTCAAATTTGGATAAATGTATGATAATGATATTCGGTAGATGTTTTATACTTATTAAAAGGTTTCCCATAGTAATATTTTCAATCATCTCCCACCTTCACACAGGAGGCTGAAAAGTGCGACCCCTGTTGGTGTTTTTATCAGAACTTTTTTGGGGGTTGAAATCTAGCAATTTAATTTTTTTTTTTGAAAACTTGATTTATATAGAAGTTTTTTTTATTCTTTAACTTTTCTCGTTAACCCTAGTTTTTGAGTAAAAAATTATATGATCGAACATGAACCATCAAATATTTCAATATAAAACGATCCATTTTGGTGATAACCATGGTTTGATTATGTTCGTATTGGGTAGAAGTGACGGGTGTAATTTATTTTGACGTTTAAGGTCCACACACACCGGCGCGATTTCGAAGCGGGCGCGGCGCGGTCGCGGTCACGATAATTGGTAACCATGCTTACTTACTTATGTAACCAGGTTACTAATTATCGTGACCGCGACCGCGCCGCGCCCGCTTCGAAATCGCGCCGGTGTGAGTTGACCTTTACGCGGCGACCACGCTGACGCCCATCAGTTCTACCCAATATGAACATAAACATCATATTCACTCACTTAATTTTTTACTCATAACTGTAGGATTTACAAGAAAAACTAAAGGATAAAAAAGTTTCTAAATAAATGAAACTAACAAAAAAAAAATAATTAAATTGCAAAATTTTAACTCACCAAAAAGATTTGATTAAAAAACCAACAGGGGTTGCACTTTTCAGTCCCCTGTGAAGGTGGAAGATAATTGAAAATATTACTATGGGAAACCTTTTAATAAGTATTAAACATCTACCGAATATCATTCTCCCACATTTATCTAAATTTGAGAAATAAAATAAAAACATAATTTTACCAATCCCCTTCAGGGGGGTGTAACTCCGAAAGGAAACGTCTAAGAAAAAAAAATTATATAAAAGACCCCACTTAATTTTCGATAAGAAATCACCTCCCGAATTTTTCTGCATTATTTAAGAAACACCCTGTATATCATAATTTATGTAACGTTATATAACGTAACGATTCATTTTTTAGCGTTATTTATAACGTTATGTAACGAAAACAAAAAATAAATAACGTTATACAATAACGTAACGATTTAAAACGTTATTCCATCCCTGCTTGTAACGCAAAAACCGAAAATGATAGAATATTTTGTAAACGGTTTTAAGTTTTTCTCCAAAACTGCACATTCGTGATAATTTAACCGTTTCTCTATCTTGCATATTAAGCGAGAGGAGCCGCATGAAAAGTTGGAACATTTAAATATGGAATGTTCAAATCTGGAAAATGCACCGGTAGAATCCAGTGGCGGATCCAGGGGGGGGTAAATGGGATAATTACCCCCCTAAGACTAAGATATTTAAAAAAATTAAGTTTTACGAATAGGTTTTTTTTCCTGCTTTGCCGCTTTAGCTTAAAACAAAGTCAAGTGAAGATAGATATAAATGAATTTATAAATTCAATGGTCACTTATTTAAGTAAAGTATTTGAAAACGACAATCTAATAAAATTAAACCTTAAATCTAAAATCGAGTTTTGGACATTAGAATGGCAAAAGAAATTCCAGTTAAACGAAAATGCACCTGACAGTGCTTTTGAAACGTATAAAAAATGTAGCGCCGAAATATACCCCACTTTAAAAATCATTTTGCAACTTTTATGCACTCTTCCTGTTAGCGTTGCCTCGGCAGAAAGGAGTTTTTCGGCTTTAAAAAAGTTAAAAGGGTGGTTACGATCTAATATGACACAACAACGTTTAACGGGATTGTCTTTATTTCATATTCATAAAGATATAGATGTCAACATACACAATATAATAAATACATTTGGAGCCAAATGTAGAAAACTTAATTTTATTATACAATTTTTAAAAAGCCGTATCGTATATTTACTATCGCTTATAATTAAATGAAGTGCTTTTTGTTTTAATAGAATTAGTTTTAGTTCAATGTATTATTGCATAAATTAAAACCGTACAGGGTGGTCCAAATTCGAGAGGATTACATGGGTATCTCGCATAAAAGTCAAGATAGAGAAACAGTTAAATTACCAAAAATGTGTAGTTTTTTAGGATAAACTAAGAACCGTTTTCAAAAATATTCTATTGTTTCCGGTTTTCGAGTTATTAAAGAAAAACTGTTTTTTATTATATTTATAATGTGTCATATCTCCCTTATTGTTTTAAATATCGAAAAACTTTATGAAGATTATTTTTAGATATTTTTATGTAGAGTTTGATAATACTAAAAAAAAATTTTTACGCTCGCCGCTAAAAAGTTATGACACAAACTCACCTTTTTTAAATGGAATCTATAGTTGGCTATGATCTATTTAAATTCCTTATTTTTTCGGTATCCAAATATATAAGAGTTTATGTATTTATTTTTAATAATACGCAAGTTACAAAAGTTTTTTAATGTTTCTAAAGATGAGAAACAAAAAGTAGGCTTTTAAAACAAAAACAAAATAATAAGAAAAACCGGAATTGATAGAATATATTTGAGAACTGTCCTGAGTTTGTGCCAAAAACCTGCACATTTTTGGTAATTTCACCGCTTCTCTATCTTGACTATTTATTAAGCGAGATACCTAGGTAATCCCGTCGCATTTAGACCTCCCTGTATATTACAAAAATAGTCATATTTATTCTAAACTTCCCGTATACTTTTAGCTATTGGCCTGTTTTTCATTTGAAAAATTGATAATTACAATTATTAAGGGACGAAGCAAAACAATTGCTGATTAAAGTTGAGAGAAAAAAACAACAGCGGAGGCCCTTGCTAGCCCACTGAATGTTTTACTTACCCCCCCTAAAATGGAGGGCTGGATCCGCCCTTGGTAGAATCATTCAAATCGTGAATCGTTCAACGCTGGAATCATGCAACACAGGAATCGCTCATCGCAAGAAAGCTCAAATCTGGAATCCAGAAATTAATAGGGTACCTTTATAAACACGCGTAGGACAACTTTCTATTGGCCGAGGTGTATATATGGTCGAGTTTCGCTTGTGACTAGGCTGCGACCTCCAGATTTTAAATAATTTGTATGGAGAGCATAGGGGAATATTCATATTTTATTATTTTTCGTGCGTGTTCAGAGTGTTTAAGTGTGTTCTAAGACTTTAAAAGACATTAGCGATAGTTGTGTAAGTTATTACTATACGTAAACTTCATAAGTAAAGTTAAATAAAATTATTTTTTAAATTTTTAAGAAAATGTGCATTGTATTATTGGTCTACATCGAACTTAATGGCAATGATTGGGATTAATAATTAATTTTGTGATAAAATATGAAATTAAATTGATGAACCTATACTTTTCAGTTGCTCATTGGACATTAAAAAACACGTTTATTATAACGTCTTGTGTTTTATTCCTTACATGCCTACACCCCATGATACACGGCGTGTATCATGGGTTGCATGCCTACCATGGAAATACGCGCTCCGTAAATGTTTTTTTAAACATTAATAGCTAATAACAATTGTTAATCCTTACTTTTACTCATTTTTTAATTGCTATATTTATTATTGCATCTATTTCTGCACGCCAATAATTGAGTTTTTACCTACAAATTTCGTTTCAAAATTGCATTATTAAAAGAAATCCTATATAATCTCATTGCCGCTATTAGAAATTTGGAGGGTTTGTGAAGCGTGGCCATACCCTGCTATATAGAGGTACCCTAGAAATTAAGAATTTTTGCTGCCCTCTATATTACAACAGTCTAAGTCGTATAATATAATTACAGAACACTTCGTTTTATATTTTGATTTAACTATTGTATAGTGCAAGATAAAAACATCCTGTTAATGTTAATGTAACCTAAGGGCTACAAATTGGGGCAAAGTTGCGTAATTATAATGCTTAGTCAATTTCAAAAGGAAGTAACTTATGAAAAGCAATAAAAGACTTGTGACATGGCACGTTCTAATTATTTTTGAATGAAAAACTAGAGTGATAAATTTTTAGCCAACATTTATCATTAAAACTAAATGAAAAATGATAAATATATTTTTGACACAGTCCAAATATCATTTCAATTTAATTGTTTAATCAATTAACTTTCTCCTCGTTATTTTATCTTAATGAAATACAATAAAATGGTGCCAGATAAAAAATTTTAAATTATCATATCGTCCCCCTTATGTCAAAACAATGAATGTGCATTTTAATAGTTTCGAGAAGAACACGCTTTAAGTTTAAAAACCAATATAAAATTTAGAAAAATGATTGGTTTAAACTTTATTTACTGACTAAGCAGTATAATTATGCAACCAATTTGTAGCCCTTCGGCTACATTAACACGATGTTTTTATCATAAACTGTACAATAAATAAATCTAAATATAAAACGAAGTGTTCTGTAATTATATCATACTTTGGCTGTTGTAATATAGAGGGCAGCAAAAATTCTTAATTTCTGGATTCCAGATTTGAGTTTTCTTGCGATGAGCGATTCCTGTTTTGCATGATTCCCAGCGTTGAACGATTGACGATTTGAATGATTCTACCTGGTGAATTTTCCAGAACTGAACATTCCATATTTAAATGTTCCAGATATGAATGGCTTACCAAGTGAGATACCCATGTAATCCCATCAAATTTGGACCACCCAGTACACACCAAATAAGTACGAAATATATTTAGGAACGGAAACAACAATCATTTTAATAACAATGTTAAAATAAACAATAAAACTTCATTAAAATATTTACATTATGTCTATTAGAACATATTACGAAAGTGGTAGTTTTTTACAGGATAGTTATTAGACAGATAAACCCACGATTATTAAATATATTTTGATTATTACACTGATAATCAGTATCACATTGTAGATTCATAGTGATTGTATATTATCAACTATCAAAAAAAAAAACTATTAATACAAAAACACCTAATAACTTTTTGAATTTTGCCAGATAATAATTGTTGTTGTTACCTACCTATAGTAAAAATAACTGTATTCCAGAAAAAGATTGATATTCATAACAATTCAGTGTTGCATACAAGATAAAAGACCCTCCTAATTAGTTGAAATTCTGATAAAATCAACAAATTGGGCAGTTGGCAGTTGTTTGCATTTAAGGCATAGGTATATTTTTTACTTCTGTTAAATACAGAATATGAGGACTTAAGAAATGAAGACTAAATTAGTGAACAAATTTTACAAGCGATTTTTTTTTTGATATTTTATTTGACGACCCTGATTCTTAACTATTTCCATGCACCAGGGCTTCCAGCTCTGAAAAACTTTCACGGCCATCTTGTATTCCTGGGTCAATCTCACACTATGGGCCTTAGCTGCATCATGATGAAGCCTTTCCTCCTCCCCAGTGTAAAGTTCTGGAAATTCTTTTTCCACCAAAGGCTTTAAGCTTCTTCAACATAGTGCTTTGCAACATGTGTTGGGAACCAAATCTCTCACTTGTTAGACAAATCCAAGTTTCGGTCACGGTTTCACCATCTTTGACGTAACAAATCTTGCGTTTCCCATTGCAGTAGTTCACTGTGAACCAAGCTTTATCCAGTGACACCACATATTCTGATCTTTGACACCCAAGACACTTCTCGTACAGCTTTCTTGCATTTGTCTTGCGATTGCGATGGTTTAGCACATGGACTTTATCTTTCTTGGTCCTCTTTTTCCCCATATCCCCGAGATGACCTTACGGATGGTCTTTAAGTCGACTCCGACTCCTTTGGCCGTTTGACGTTGACTTGGTGCGTTTTCCTTTCTGGATATCTTCTTTTTGACTTTCCGAGTTACCTTTCTCGGTTTCTGTTTTAAAGGCGGAGAAGGAATGATAAGAAGAATTGATGCTGTACACCTTCACAGTGGATCACATTTTGTATTTCACCCAAACTGATATCAATTCCATTGAATTTTAATTGACCTCGGATGACTTCTGAAATAACCTTGCTTGATAATAATTTTCTTAGTAGTCTCTGTTTCCGATAATAACAACTTTGGCATTTTTGACTGATAACTTAAATTCATTGCGTCTGTCTTGTATTACACCGGTATGGGGCGACCAGACGTTCAAATTTCCCCGGACATGACCAATTTTTGTACTTCGACGGGGAAGTCCGGGCGGATTTTTAAAATGTGTCCGGGTTTTCGATTAGTTTTTTTAAAATAAAAAAATGCATAATTTCCATTGCAAGTGGAACACCATTAGTTAAATGTTAAAATGTTGTTTAGTCATAGTGTGCAACAGTTGGCATTATTGTTGCTCGTAGAAAATGCTATGTGATTTTCACGATAAAAAGTTGCAGCACTTGGGGTTTAATTTTTAATGCGCGACCTTGCACTAACGGAAAAATTGAATGGCTCATTTATACGTTACATTTTTAATAAGAAATGTCCTGGTTTGAAAGTGCAAAAATGTCCTGATTTTTCTTTTTTTGTCCTAGTTTTGCTAAATTACATCTGGTCACCCTACACCGGTGGGGAGTTTTTGGTGCCATCGGCGGCCATTTAATCCACCGAACTTGAAACCAGGGCTGTGGAGTCGGAGTTTAGAAGGAATTTCCGGTCAGTGGAGTCGAAAAAAATGTCCCGACTCCGACTCCCAGTACAATACAACAAAAAATTGCCGCAAAATTTAAACTCTAATTTTAAATTATTATAAAAAATGTATTTTTTTTTTATTATGTTACATACTATAAAATGTCTTAGTATTTAATTTTGCCAGAGTCGGAGTCAAACTACCAAAATTATCAGGAGTCGGAGTCGGAGTAGACTTTTTTTTTACCGACTCCGCAGCCCTGCTTGAAACCGATGTTTTTCTGGTGGATTGTGGGGTAGTCAGCCATTGCCATTATTGTCAAGTAAGGTTAGAAACAAGCACAGTTCCACCGCTTGTGTCTTACATTCAACCGCTGTTTCTAAGCAATCACAAATTCAACGGTGAATGACGTCATCAATCAACCGGTTGGACTTTGGTGCAATGTAACACACATGGATAAACATAACATAAGCTGATTTGCCCCACCCTATCATAACCTAAATCAACTTTACCAAATCTAGCTTGATCTGACCTGACAAAACAGAGATTGTCAATTGTTTTAATTTGTATCATATTATTTTGTTTTTAAGATGGATTATTCCTCATTTATCTTTAAATCGATTAATCTGATTTCAAAACAATGTAAATGTTAATAAAAAAATCACCATGGATCATGGATTTTACATTGATAGTAACAATAACAAACAATTACTTACCTATTAATACTAAATTTGGAGTGCCATTATTATTCTCATTGCTATCGTCGAGACTCAATAAAATGTTGCCTTCTTGCATGTCGTTGTGGCAGAAGACAACAGGACTGTTTTCATATTCCAGTTGTTGTCGTAACCATCGTGCCTCTTGTTCTAAATCAATTTCCTGAATATGTCTTGCATGATCTGGGATATCATCCCGTATTTGTTTTATGGCAGATTTTAACCATCGATCGACTGTTTCCCATAACCATCCTGGACTTTTATGGAGAGGTACCTGAAATATTATTTACTATGAAGGGATGTTGATAAAATATTCGATTTATGTTTGAGGCATGTTTTGTGTTAAAAACTATCGATAACCATTTATGGAATTGCATTTTGTGTGACAAAGGATTGTAGATGGATACTTCAATATTTACTACTAAATTTTGCCTGAGGCTTTGATATTGAATTTTTTATTATGAGAAGTTTTAAAAAAATATTATGTTTTATGTAAGTAGTATTTCGTTATTTTTTTTACCATAAAATATTAAAGTAGCTTAAAATTTTGTAACAATAACAAAAATACTATTTTCAGCTACTAAATAGCACGAGTACCCCAAAGATTATTTATAATTTTTCAAATTAAGTGTATACAGCAGAAAATTTTGTTTATTTACATTATTAAAATAAGGAAAGTAGTTTGAGGATTTTTGAATAATATTTAGTAATCCAATTAACTGTTAAAAATTAGAACAAAAATAACAAAATTTTATAGAAGTGCTTTATAAAATTTCCTCCTTTTTTCAAAGTTTTATACAAAGTTCTCTTCTGAATTTCGGAATATCAAAACAATGTATTGTTTAATTATAGACCCCTATAACTTTGTTATTTTTAGAGGAAATCCCTATCAGCTTTATTTATTTGTAAATCGCAGAAAATTCTCTATAAAATCGTATTAAAATATTTTTTCAACGATGAAATATGTCGGAAAGGCGATAGTCAACTTTTTGATTTTAAATTACACAGTACACCTTTTTATTTATTCTAATAGAGAATTTAATTGTACATACGATCATGCATTGAAAAAATATGATGTAATTTTTAAAAAAATTTGTCCATCGCCAGTCTGAAATATTTTATTGTAGAAAAATCATTGTAACGTCATTTGGTAGAGACTTTCCTGCTAATTAAAAAATATTTAGTTTATAGGGCTTCCCTCTTAAAACAACGAAGTCTGTTTTATCATGTTTTCTTTTAAAAACTAAATAACTGACGAGTGAAACTCTAGCGTCTAGCCAAACAAAAGCGATTATGTACTCTCTCAAATAGCTGAACTTTGCATTTTCTTTTTTTTTCCAGAGATATCAATGCATGTCTGGGGTGGTCCAAATTACATGAGAATTCGCTTATTATCAAAGATTGGAAAGTATTTAAGGAACCAAAAATGTGCAGTATTTTGAAATAAATTCAGAACCATTAGCAAATATTTCATACCATTTTTTGTTTTTGAGTTATACCGAACAAAGTATTTTGTTCACAATTTTATTGACGTATTGTGTCTAGTGTTTATATATCAAAGAATGTAGAATCTCAACATGTACAATTTTTCATTATCTGTAAATGTAGCCTAAATTATAAGGAAATTACTACGAAGGTTATCGAATTACAAAACAATTTTTTTAAATTATAATAATTGATACTGCAAACAAATGATACTGTCATTTGATATTTATTTGGTTGTTTATTGTTTATTTTTTCATAGATAGCTTGATGAGTGATTTGTAAAATACGACTTTTTTTTTCGTTTTTCCAAGTCATTTATTTAAATGGATATAACAAGTAATATCTAATTAGCAAGAGGAAATAAAGCACACATTCCAATCCCAAATTAAGTGCCCATAATAAAGTATGAACCTACGGTAAAATAATAGTTAAATTCCAAATAAAACAAATACCTTAAGAAAGTACAAATAACATTGATCTAGAATCTAGACTCTAGAGATTAAGACGAAAAGGTTATGAGAAAAAATAAATACAACATTTTCATATTTTTTGCTATAACATCTGAAGTAAGAGAAATTTTGTACTTTTAAAAATAGATTGTAGCTGCTGTCACACTTAAGAATAATTCATATAATTTAAACAAACCTGTGTGTATTATAATAAGCGAGATCTCCATACTGGAAATGTTATCTGGGACACCCTGTATAAATTTTCTATTTACTTTTTTAGTCAGAATCTAAGACGTCAAAAATGCTACACAGCAGTTTTAATTTACAATTGTGTTTTTTTTTACCGCATTCATTTGACATCTTTAATTTTGTTATTTATTTCTAATTTTAGATATAACAATTAAAACGGTTATTTTAAAAATCCAAAAGTTACAAACATTTTAAAATTTTTATCAGTGTTACGAAAATAAAGATATAAGTATAGTAGGCCACGGAAATAAGGAACGATGCATAAACAATATTTATTGTATCAGTAAGCAATTGTTTATGACCGTATTAGTATTTCAAAACAAGTGTTGACACCAAAAATTTAAAATAAATTGTTGGATAGGCACCAATGAACTTTGTTTAACTACTTTGTGGGGTTTTAATCAATGTTAAGTAAAACTATGATATTGAGAAATTAAGGAACCAAATGTATAAAATATTACGAGGTCAATAGATGATAATACCCTAAAATTTAACAACACGTATTTTTAAAATAAACAATGGTTTGACTACATACATGTACGAATACAGGGTGTCCCAGTAATCGTGAACAGCATGGGTATCTCGTAAACGGTAAAATATACAGAGTTGGTTAAGTGGGTGAGAATGAATTATGATTTAAGAGCAACTAATCCCTGAAAATAAAATTGAAAAAAATTAATAGTTTTTGCGCTATTCGTTAAAAACAAAAGGATAACGTTTACAATTTTTTGCTTTTAAGTTGCTTATTTAAAATCATATTCAAAATATTTTTTCTGCATTCGTCACTAAACTAGCTCAATAAGCACCCAAAAGCGGTTGTAATAATCATTTTTACTGCTGATCGGCAGTAAAAAAGTAAAATGCGCTAGGCTCGTTGGTCGTTGGTTAAATTTAGAAAAATTGAGCGTGCTTTTGTTCAAAGATACATATTTGAAAGGAGAATGAGAATCTGACAGATGAAGTAAAACTTTATACATTTGCTTGATTTTTCGGTATTTCTTTGACGATTGCAGAAAAAAATTAATATGCATCTCGGCAGTAAAGTTCCTTTTTATCACTCGCGTGGTTATTTGCCGAGACTAAGTCGAGACAAATAATATCTGCACTCGTGATAAAAAGTCGAACTTTACTGCCTTGGTACATAAATTGCTATAAAATATCATTGGGACACTTTTTTGAGTAGGTTTAACAGTTGTTAATAAATTTGACATATCTTCATTTGTTTTTGTTATTTTAACATCAACTTTCTTATTTTTTAAATACAGGTCCAAGTTGACTGTGACACCATTAAAAAAGAGATTTTTTCTCTCGTTTCATTGATGTGTGGATTTTTAGGTTTATCTTTAAAAACAAGTGAGTTGTTATTGTATTTATTTAAGCTTAATCAAAGAGTGCCATTGAAAAACAAAACAAAACATCACAAACTAACTAGCTGTAGGTACTTAATTAAACACAAAGAAACCTAAATAATTGGAGAAATTTTTTTACATTACATAATAATTTATGATTTTTTAATTACTATTACTATTGAATTTAAATTAGAACATGCGTTCAAAGTGTAGCCCACATGGGCAATGTTTTCCTAAGAATATTTCTTTTTATTTGATTAAAGGTTCTTAAAACAGCTAATCATAAAAAGACAGTTGAACACAATTAAAGAATTAAACATTATTATCTTCGAACATCTATAAAAATTATATTTTGATTTTTTTTTGTAGCTCTTAAAATAAGGGCACTTTACTCTTGCGAATATTCCTAAAATCGCTCAAATCTAGTGTCATATGAAGTATAAACTTTTATAATTTTTTTTATCAAGAATAAAAATTTTTAAGAAACCGATAATAAAAAACTTTTCCATATTGTTGCAGACTTTTTGAATTACGCTGTATAACAAAATAGTACATACGTACATATTAAACACAATTAAAGTTAATTTAAAGAAATTTAAAAAGAACTCTTAAATACAGATTCTTTGTTCGACTTTCGAGTTTTCGGCCAAATTTCAAAATCGAATTTTTCTCGAATTTTTTGTTCGAGGTTCGAGTTGTTTGAACGTCAAATCCTTAAAAGTTCGAGAGTCCACTCTATTTAAATGGCAAAAAAATACCTTCCTGGGAACGATAAAACACTGGAAATAGTATTATTTTTAATAAATAGTTCTGACTTTTCTTGAAAATTGCACATTTTATGTAATTTAACCGTTTCTGTATCTCTAACAATAAGCGAGATACCTTCGTAATCCCGTCGAATTTGGACCTACCTGCTCATCAAAAAGGAGACAGCTTGCTGTAATTTTATTAAATGGAAATAAAAAAACAAGCTTGCTGTAATTTTATTAAATGGAAATAAAAAAACAATTTTCAAGTATAATAGAAACACGCTATCACGAAACAATGCCGTTTAATGTAAAAAAGAATTGCAGCACACAGTTTGGGAAACACTGGCATAAACAATATTAATAATAAATTTTTTTAAATTTGACATTTATTGTCTGTTTCCATGAAATAAAAGGTTGGTGTCTCATTAAACAAATTATGTATCCAATTAGTAGGTACCTACAAAATTATTGTGCGTCTGTCTGCCTCTAATTTTTCAAAAGAAAGAAAAACAATAAAAAAAGCAACATGAATGTGGTGACAATTATCTTTCTTAAGCAAAACAAAAAACATGCCCGTTTTTGATATGAATGAAAATTCCTACGGTTCACTGGTCCCAGAAGGCACTGGGAAACAAACAATACGTTTAGCCACCACAGGACGACCAGTAGTGTTTGTTCCACAAAACGATAGATGCTAAAACATGGAAACAAATATACCCCATATATGTATGAAGATGATGCAAATACTAGCCCATGCACGAACACATTCGTTTACGAACTGTTAACAGTCACTTTGGAGATAAACTACATTACAATTGCAATGAATGAGTACCTAGGTACGTACGGTGATGAACATTTTGCAAACAAAATTTATCGTACATAAATACTGTTAAGTAATGAGCAACAAAATAAAAGCAAAAAATCAAAAATAATCATGATCTACTTTATATAACAAACACATTAATTGTAGAAAATTAACCTTAAAAAGGTAAGTTAAGAATTTGGTGAGTCAAGCTGAATTTATTCCCAATAAAAAACACGGTTAATATTTTTTAAGATTTTATTTTAAATGTTTCAATAATTTCAATAATTTCCTCCAGCAATATAATACACTTCTCCTTTATTACATTCCAATCATTAAATGCTTCTAGCTTAAATGTTCTTTCTGAATAATCGTGAACAGCAAAAAATAACCAAAAGCCGCACATTGACAAGTCAGGTGAGTACGGTGGATGCTCTTTTACTTTTATCTTTTTTTTGTAAAAAAAAAAAAACTGAAGAATTGAAGCTAGAGATGTTACGAAACACTTGTTTGTAATAGTTCCAACCGTTTCAGTTCCACCGTTGTATTAGGTACAGTTCCACTTCCAAACGGTTTAAAGTGTTCAAACTCATTCTCTCATAGGTTTTAACCTTGAACCTACATTGGATATTTGGATGTGGAATAGGCATCATAATAAAACATTTCGTAACTGACAGAATGGGTTGCCTTGTGTTTATTAACTTACGAGAAATATAGAAACATATATGTATGTTTAAATAAAACGAAAATATGCATTCGTATCCTATAATTTAAGGCCGCAAACACGATGGTAAAAAAGAGGGGTGGAGAAGTCATCTTCAACCTACCTACTCAGTTTCACCAGTCAGACAAATCCGACCTAAAACCGTTAAGTTAGGTTTGTTCCAACAAGCCGTTTAAAACCAATCCATGAATCAATGCACTAACTGTTTTATTCGCATGCGTGAACTTTGTACTAATAAATGTATTGGCCAGTTTAGCCGTTGTTGGAACGCTTTTACGACTGGCCTAACTGTAAATGATATTTGCGTCTATTGGGTTCATAGAAATGAGCGCATCGCTAGGGTAAACATCTTAAGAATTTAGCACTAAATGGGATTGGAAGAGCAATGCATATTCGTTGCGGGCCGCTAGTTTGACACCCCTGGTGTACGCGTTATTATGTGAATCAGTTGTTTATGTTTTCATTCATGTGCGTGTCATAATGTCAAAGGCTTAACAGAACGCTGAAGTAGGAAAAAAGAAAATTTAATGAAGACTGGGAGCTGCAGTATTATGTTATTTCTGTAAAAAAGAATATGGTTTGTTTGCTATGTAACAATTTGGGAAATTAACATTCTGTGCACAATTTTCAATTTTTGTATTTATGTAAAATCGGAGGGGAGAATAATAATGTGCGGCCTGGTTACAAATTCCGAATTGAGAAGTGGCCTTTCATAGTAAAAGGGTTCCCCATCCCTGCTCTAGCTATTAACATACGCTAGATTACCATGTTAAAACACGAATTTATATTTAAAATGAATCACTTAGTAAGCCATTTAAATATTTATCAAACAATTGTTATTACTTCTTGATTTGATACTCTCAGCGTCATTTTTAGTTTGAAATTTAGCATATGTATAACTTCAGTATTTAATTTACTGTCTTTCATTAAGTTTTGTGCAATTCAAAATAATACTTTATAATATTGTGTCGCACATACAATAACATCCACTCCAACTATTAGTAAAAATGGTGTGATGTGATATTCAAGTTAATGACCGACTGGTTGAAAACTAATTAGAATTTACTGTTGTTGTTTTAAAGAGACTCATAATTTAATAAATATTTGTTGTTCTGCGACTTTTTATATACATATTAGCAAAATAAGCAAAACTGAGGACCATTTGCTAGTCAAAATTTGTGTAGAATTCACATAACAAACTTGTGTTTGTATATAAGAGAATATACTCAAATCAACAGGAGCATTAATTTACTACTCGAAGTTAGCTCGTTTTTATTCTTACGAAACTGAGTATAAACTCTCACTTTATGCTCATGCTCAGAGTACATACTTAGAGTATAAACTCTGGTTTTATTCATACCATCATACCACCCATTGAGGCGATTATCTGCAGGCCGTTAACTGAGAGATTTTTGCCTGCAGTCAACAAACTGACTTGATTTGCGATAATTACCTTCAATTTTGGCCTGCAGGCCATTGGGTGGTATGAATAAAACAAGAGTTTAAACTCTAAGTATGTACTCTGAGCATGAGCATAAAGTAAGAGTTTATGCTCAGTTTCGTAAGAATAAAAACGAGCTAACTTCGAGATGTAAATGCTCCTGTTAATTTGAGTATATACTCTTATATACAAACACACGTTTGTTATGAAGAATTCTACACAAATTTTGACTAGCAAATGGTCCTCAGTTTTGCTTACACGTATTATCTACTAGTGTCAATCAATAAATCATCATGAGTGATAGTGAAGAAGAAATTAATAAAAACAATGTTTCTTAAATGGCACTCGTCAAGATTTTGCGTGATTTTCCAATTGTGTTTTCGAAGTCACAAATACCTGCTGCAAGGTAATCAAAATCTCAAGCTATTGATATCAATAAAAAACAATGGGAGGCCAGTTTTTAGTATTTTTGTCCTCGTCCTCTGCCATATGCTGAACTGGAATATCGACTAGTTAAAGCTCTGTTAAGTCTAGTTCAACGTTTAAATATTTTGCTATATTATACAGAACGAAACAGCTCGCAATAAGTTTTGGGACTTTTTCAGTGGAAACTCGGACTTTATATTGTAGAATCGGAAATCGTTGTTATTATATAACTGGTCAAAACATCTTTCAATTATTACCCGTTCTTTTGTAAACAGGTTGTTACAGGCGTGTTCTTGAGGTGTATTCGGGTTTCTAAAAGGAACCATCAGCCATGGCGGGATAGCATATCCCTCATCTTTTAAAAGTAATGCTTGGCTATTTTCAAAAGTATTTCTTGCAATATTATGAATTTCCGAATTGCTCCAAATCCTTGAGTCGTGGACAGAACTTGGCCATGAGGCGTCTACACTTTTAAACCACTCATCTGCGTTACACGTCGCTTGCACATTAATGCTAGGATATCCTTTTCGATGAATGTATTCATCTCCGTGTACCGATGTTTTTTTTTTTTAATTCTTACGTGTGTGCAATCAATGAAACCGACGACGCATGGCAAATTATAACGTGACTGCCAATTATGCTTGGCTTGCATTATATCTGCAACGTTCTGGGGAAATTTTATCCATTGGCCACTTTTTTCAATTATCTAATCCCCTACTTCTTGTACAACTTTTGATACTGAGGTTTAATGCACACCAACATCTTCTCCGACTCCTGCTTGAAATCCAGGATCTCCCACATATTTTAAAAATATTTTAATTTTATCCATCTTGGTTATCGCACCACCTCAGCTTTCTCCTGATTCTACATTAAAAAATGTTTTGCTATCCATTGCACATTCTCTTCAGAAAATCTATATATGGCTTTAAAGTCACGATTGCACGTACTCTTTCTTGGTTTGTAATATTTTTTAAAACGCAAATTTAATATAAATTCAGTCATATCTTTTCAAAATACGACTGAGTCTGTTAACAACCAGACTCCAAATATATTGAGTAGGAACTCGCCTTCAGAAAGCTTAAACTTGTTTTATTCATACGAATTGTGAGAACATACTCACGAAAAATTGTATATAAGAGTATGTGCTCAACCTGAGCATCCGCTAGTAATTTTTATTATTACGACTTGGAGCATTTACTCCAATGTTTTGAGAATAAAGTATGAACTCATTTTTATTCATATCACCCATTGTCTGTCATAAATCCGCAAGTGAGTGGCAACCTTTATACACGTGTGTTTTTGACAACATATTTATTATAATAATCATCACGATGAGATAAGATATCTAAGCAAAAATGAATTATTTATAAGTAATTGTCTATACAACATTGCATTCTTAGATTTGTTTATAAATTCATTTACGTTAGTTGACTACCACTATGCTTTTTAATGTCATTTTGGCGATTATTATTGTATGTAAAGTCTGTGTTATGGCTGTATTACACTACACAATTTCTTGTACAATTTGCTGTCAAAAAATTTTATACTACATTGTACAGCTGTTGCCAAGTTACAACACGTCTTATGTCGTAAACTGACACTTCGCGTATGTCAATTTACGACATTGTAACTTGGCAACAGCTGTACAATCTAGTATAAAATTTTTTGACAGCAAATTGTACAAGAAATTGTATAGTGTAATACAGCCATAGGCCATAGACAATATTATTTTTTCGTTTAAGAAAATTGCGTTTTATTTTATTTTACCGTGTCAATCAAATATTAAAAATATTGAACAAAAACATTGTACGAAAATAGGACGTGTTCTAATTGCCTCCAATATTTGGCATGCGTATTCTACTGTAATTGTATCTGATCGCATGTCATTTGTGGCTTGGGCGCTTGGGTTAACTGAAATAAAAACCACAGTCCGTTATTGATTGTTTAGTAACATCATTAATGGTACTGCAGCCATAAGTAGTAGTTTTCCATTCATTTGTAATTATATATAAGCAGTTAAGCAAAATATACAAATACTCAAGCTTGCCAACAAAATATTATAAAAGTTACTAAAAAGTAACCAAAATATATTAAAGAGTTTTTGTAACAAAAAATGTTACCAGGTAAATGATTCATATTTTCCATGCAAAATTATTGAACGGCATTTTTATAGAAAGAGTCTATGCTATTTTCTTAAACGAAAATATAGTTAAAAATTAGTATAGTCTAAAAAGGACTTAAGGCTTAGGGTTTATAACGTAAATTATCGTAAACATAGCACAGTTTACATAGCAATATCATAGAAACGCAATTCCACTGCAGTAACAAGTATGTAGGTAGTAGGGATTCTGTCCCGGGAAAGCCTTTGATGATAAAGAGTCTCGAGTCCCGGGACTTCAAAAATTGTCGAGACTCAGAATCCCTAGTAGGTAGGTAGTTATAAAAGACAATTGAATTAAAAAAAACATAAATCCACAAGATTATATTTTACTGACTAGTTTAAAAAGAAATGGTGTCATTATTGACAAAATATTATATTTACTTATAATTTGGACAAGAAAATTTATTGTGTAGACAATAACCTAGACAGTTTTTGTAAAAGAAACAATTTATCTATCACCGCTTATAATTAATGTCAGGGTCGTCTTATATAATATAAATTTAAGGGTTCCTTTTAGAAGATCGTTAAAAAAAAATAGCAAGTAAAATCTATAGTCTGTTTTATACTACACTATTTTTTCGTTTAAGAAAATCGTATACGATTTTCTAGTACGGTGTCAATCAGAAATTAAAAATCTTGAACGAAAAATTCGTACGAAATTACTACCGTCCCTATATGGTTAGGTTAACTGAAACAATCAAACGATGTTAAATACTACTTATTACCGTTATATCCCACACAATTTATTTTGTAGGAATAAATATGTAGAATGGAACAAGCGTGAAATATAGGTTAAATTTGAAAATGATTCGCTTTCTGTTGTGATCAAATTGAACATTTGACATGGTTATTCAAGGTGCCAACAAAATATGATAAAAGTTACTAAAAAGTAACCAAAATATATTGGGGTTTTCGTACCAAAAAATAGTACAATCTAAAAGGTTCATATTTTCCATGCTAAATTCTTGAACGAAATTTTTGTATCAAAAATCGTATACGATTTTCTTAAACGAAAAAATAGTATAGTATAAAACAGTCGTAATAAATGGGTTTGATTAGGCCTTGGACTCGCCCCCCCCCCCTCCGCCCAAATCACAGACCACCAACATTGCCCAGGAGAAAACAAGGCCCTGATAATATAGCAATATAGCAAAAGCAATAAGATAAGATATGCTTGAGTGCTATTATTTTATCAACAATTAATGTTTAGCTAAAGTTATAGCATTACGTTCGTACGTTAATTTACTAACATTTGCAACTTAGTGTTATAATCATTATCATATTGCAATGTTTGCGTTTGTCTGCTATTTTATCGCATAGTTTTAGATAACAGAGTCTTGCACATGCTGATTATCGGCTATAAATGAATTAATTATACATTGTCAATTGTAAGTAAAAGTAAAATGCAATATGTTTATTAAAAAAAGCTATTGCGGTTTTTCAACGAAACCATAATTGTCTTTGAAATTACAAAAAAAACTTGTTATTTAAAATTAATAATACATGGAAAATTAACTTCAAGGTTCATTGTTTTTACATGCAAAGAGATGATACTTCCAATTTACAATACCTAACTCTAGAAACGAAAATCTTTTTTTTTTTTAAAGCTGTTCATAAGCTTTACGATTTTTTTTCTTGTATGTGTCTTTACCCTTTGGAGTGTTGTTATTTAAACATTTTTGCTTGAAGCTGTATTTACTGATTAGAATTGTAAATTTCTTGGCATTACTTGCGTTAAGTAGTGATTACTTAACTAGAAATATCCAGTTTTCCATAAAAACAACTATCGCATAGGCAGCTACAAACTGATATTAAAAATGTGACAAAACGTGTGATTAGAACAAACAGCAAAATTTTCCAAACAAATGTTAAGTACATAAATCCAGGGATTAGAAAACTGTAAACGTAGTTTACAATCGCAGAATTATACCATCGTTATCTGACTATTAACATTATCTGAATTAAGGGAAACAATTAAGTACGCACGTGTTTATCTTGTTTAAGGAACTGTAGTAATAGTAGTATTTAAAAAAAAACACTTTGATTGTTGATGTTTGAATAAAGGGATGGCAATAATCGAAGAATCGCTCCAGAATTTAAAGACAAAATAAAGTAAAACGTTTTGTTGACTAATTTTCTACAGATTATAGATTTAAATCCCAAAAAAGAGAATTTTAAAGTAATAGTTATTTACGTAACAAGACGGAAAGTGGTACTTTACAGGACGAGTGGACAGTTCTGGGACGAGCCGTAGGCGAGTCCTTAAAGCATACGAGTCCAGTAAAGACACTTTACGGGTATGTTACGTACAATATTTTTCCTGCGTCCGCCACTGACACCAAAATCACTATCGTCACCATCCATAATTAAACAATAACTTAACAAACTACAAGTGCAAACTCGCTTGTTGGCATAACGACGCTTGTTTGACAGCGCAAATCAACAAAACAACTTATCACCATGGCAACCAGCTACTTTACTGTCTAGGCCAGTAAAGACAGCTCATTACCATGGCAGCCAGTTATTTTCTGGCCTAGGCCAGTAAAGATGTATTTTCCAGCCTAAAAATTTATCCGATTTTCTGGACGGTCGCAGAAAAATGTATTTGATTGCGTCTTAGATATAGTATTACAATAAATGATCGTTTTATTGGTGTAAAGAATATAAGGGATGGTTATAGTTTTTGTTTGGAACCTCGTTATACAGGGCGAGTCACGACGGACGCTACGGAGTTTTATGGCGAAACGGTATATATTTTCTTCTGTCGCGTTAAGATTATGTAAGTCAATAAGGGCTACATTTTAAAAATATTTTCAAACAAACAGGGTGCTCCAAAAAAGAGTGGCATATCGAAGTTATACGTTTTTTTATGGAACACCCTGTATATTTTTACATTTTTGGATTCCTCTTTAAATTTACTTCAAAAAATGTAAAAGGTTATATGGGTCTAAAGTCAACCGTTTTCGTGAAAACTGCATTTTCATGAAAGTGCAAAACTTTCAAAAATTTTCAACATTTAAAAACTTTGAGAAGTCTGAAGAAATTCGCTTGGAGATAAGATTGACAATAGATTATGTATCACTTTGCACCACATACATTTTTAAAATATTCTACAGGGCGTTTTTTATGCTTGGTCAAACTTGTGAAACTTTAAACATCGATAACTCATTTTTTTTTTAATACAACACCCTATATTTTTTGATACCGTCCTATAGCAAATTTAATTCTCTTTCGAAAACATAGAGGCTGTTTTTCACCTAAAATTAATATTTTCCGAGATATCGCGATTTTATTGTTAATTATTAGAGCAACGTAATATTTTCAAGTAGGCTATAAAGGTAGACAGCGGAAATTTAAAACAATTGAAAGAAAAAACAGGACACTTATAATTTTGTCGCTTGCCTACACATTTTTGACATTTTTTTAATAAGAAAATTGTAGTTTTACCATACTTACGTTTAAATAGAGGTTTCTAATCAGGGCCATGATATTTTTCATATAGGTAATTGAGTTTGAAAATGTAAAAATATGCAGGGTACTCCATAACAAAAAGGATAACTTTGATATGCCACTCTTTTTTGCAGCACCCTGTATATTTGAAAATATTAACTCCGTAACTGTCATTTGTCATTGAATTGGTTGTTTCTTTTTTTTTCATAGCTAGCTTGATAAGTTATTGGTAGAATAAAATAGGAGAAATTCGTCAGAAAATACCGTACCGGGTGTAACTGAAATCAGGCCTCTTTTTTCTTTAGTTTTAATCTTAGACAAACGAATTTTTAAACATGAATTTGCAAAAAAAACCCTATTTTCTGAACATATGTGCACTTTTGTTTTACTTCCGGTTTCGCCAGAAATGACTCTAACTTTGTTACTTCAAATGAAACACCCTGTATATTTTTACATTTTTAGAAAAAGGAATCAATTTTGAACACAACTGCACGTATGAAATAATAGTGTACATTATGTTCAAATAATCCAGTTTTTTCTTTAAAACTTCATTTGTCTAAAATAAAAACTTAAAAAAAATGGGGGTGAGCTTGATATGAGTTACACCCGTTATATTATGATATTAAAAAGGGCCTAATTTGTTTTATTGTATTACAATTTTTATTTCATTTTTTAATGATTATAATTATTTTTGCGTAGGGTCTCAAAAATTCAAGCTACGCCACTGGAATTATATAACTTGTTTTAAATCTTTGGCGCTTTCTTTTTGATATTTCTAATGCGTATTTACTGTAGATTGCATTGACAACAAACCAACATGTTTACTTTACGTGATAAAATGTTTAGCATTTGTTTAGACCAAATAAACAAGTCGCAATAGTACCTACAATGACGTATTTGATTTGTTTTCCATAAATTGTAATTCAAGCAATGTTATTTCTTAGTACAATATAATGTTTACAAAGCAATAAAAATAGTACACAAGCTACTTCTAAACATCATTTAAGTTAGTTTAAAATTTGTTTTATTTATAAATAAAATTTTAATAAACTGACAAGTAGGCTGACATTATACAAATAATTAAGAGAGATACAAGCCAACCGTAATAAAATTACTTTTTAATTTTATGATAAAACCGTAATCTTCATGTTTCTGTATAATAAATTTTAAGCTACAATTTACATTGTTCGTCGATGTGAAGTGGAAATAATTTCAGCATGATACTGTTACACGTTACATGCCATGCCATATACCAGGGGTGGCCAACCTGCGGCTCGCGAGCCACATGCGGCTCTTTGAAGGATTATTTGTGGCTCTCGATAAATGTACCCGAGTTCCCTTTTCATTTTTGTGCTATTATATTTTAAAAAATTATTATCGTTCCGTATGTGTTTCAAAATGTCTTTTAAATTACTGACAACAAATATGAAAGACTAAGTGCAACGTTGTAACAAATTTCATTTCCGTCCAAGTTAAGAATGATATGACTCATCGAAAACTGCGCGAACGAACATAAACAGTGGCGTAATCGTCCGTAATCGACCGACTCCAGACCGATTTTGACCGATCAGTATTAACTAACCAGCATCTCAAAGAATTACTGAGAAGCAGGGTGGATAAAAATCATGATTTTAAAAAAAAAATCAAAAAAATCGATTTATTTGATTTAAATCAGATTTTTTTGATTTAAATCAGATTTTTTTGATTTAAATTAAAGGTACCATATTATCGAATTTAGTGACATATTCACATGCTATTTCTGTTTTGTGCTAATATATTTAATAACCAATATATTATATTAAATTCATTGGTGAATTTTTGTCAAAATGAAAAATTAAATATAATGATTAAGAATTTTGAAAAAATCAGTGCTAAATGGTGATCTTTAATTAATTATATACAGGGTGTCATTAGTGCGGGATCGGTCGATTGTGGCTAAACGGCTTGAGATATGAAGTTGATTCAAATACTATTTTATACAGTTTTTTTCTAAACACACAATAAAAATATTTTCAAATATACAGGGTGAGTCACCTTTCTGGAACTAATAGCAACTTTTATATTTCAAATACAACACCCAATTTTTTATTTAATATTTTTGACCGCCTTAATTTTAGCTTTGCATCAATATAAAATACTACAGGTTTTTATACGGCGTTGTAAAAAAAATAATTTTCTAAATTATTCAGGGTTTTAAGTCTTTATTTAAAAAGTTCTCCTTAAGTTATTTTGAAGTACAGAGTTGTAATTTGGTATGGACATGCAGAAAAAATTTCTCTGTTCCCCCGATATGAAAAAAATTGAATCACACATACAGGGGTGTTTATAAATAGGTCGCAACTTTCATGATTTTCAGAAGCTCGTAACTCGATTTTTTCAAATGCAAACCCCTGTATTTTTTTATGTCATCGAATTCGTCTTTAAAAGAGCTTCATATTTTGTTAAGTATGTCCTATACCCAAAACTCATACCTTTCGAGATATTCGACATTTTTCTTCAAATCGTTATTGAAGCCATAGAGTGCCGTGGAAATTGAAAAAACTGACTGTTCACTTCGCTAACGTCAAAAACTTGCATTTATTTTTTGAATTATTGCATTTCCGCAATGAATATTACTTTGCAAGAGCAAATTGATATGGTTTATTCACCATTTCGTGTATTTAATTACTAATATGTAGTAATACAATTTTGTTTTATTATAAATATTATATTGTAGGTACTCATATAATCTGTGATTTAAATTGATAATTTTTTTAAAAAAATCACTTGATTTAAATCAATGATTTTTTTAAAAAATCAATTGATTTAAATCTGCTCAACCCTGCTGAGAAGTGCTGTCACCAATTATTCACCAAATTTTAAAGAATTATCAAGAGAAGTAAAATAAATGTGTTTAATTTTTAATATTTAAATTCAATACACATATTTTGTACTTTTATTTATATGTTTTCAATAAATATAATTTCTGTAAAAAAAAATTTTTTAATACCATTTAAATACGTATTTAATTGCGGCTCGCGAAAAATTTCAAATTTTGAAAAATGGCTCAGACTATCAAGGAGCTTGGCCACCCCTGCCATATACATTATTATTGTACCGTGGTATTATGCGATAAAACATTATACAGGGTGAACCAAATTCGAACGTTTTACGAGGTATCTCGGTTGATTAATTTAGCAAATATCTGATATCGGTCTCGTGGGCTATTTTGAGAAAAGAACGCCTATTTAATCAGATTTTTTATATTGATTTCCAATTTGGCACTACAGGCGAAAAATGAAACTTCATCGTTTTTGAAACATTACTATAACTTATTTATTTATTAAAATAGAACCAAATGTTGTGTAGGTTTTTTTATTATTATTATTTTTTATTTGCATGAGTCCTTCTACTGTTAGGTGTAGGACTGTTGAGTTGTGTTGTGCTGACTTTTTTTCATGTTTTTCTGTCTTGTGCTAGCCTTTTTATGTCTTTCCATTTGATGTTTCTATCCGCTGCTTTTTTATTAACATTTAATGCTTAATTTAAAAACAAAATTATTTTTTTTATAGCGACCTTGACTTTTGAGATATGAAGAAAACCTATATTTTTTTATTGGAAACCCTAGTAGACCATGACTTTATATGAAACAGCGTTGTTTAAGCTTTTCAAAAATATGTATACCGGGTGATTCAGTTTGACTGTGGCACCCCTATAACTTTTTAATTATTGAAAATAACCCCAACAAACCTTATATTTTTGGAAACAGCGACAAATTCTCTATTAAATGATGTGCATTTGTTATCTCAACGATGACGTATATCAAATCCGCCACAGGCAACTGTTTTTATTTTTTAAATTAAATAGTACACATATTTTTGTTGATTCGGATAGAGAATTTAATTCTGAATCCGACCATGTATTAAAAAAGTATGCATACATAAGAAAATTTTTGAGAAAAATCAGTTCAAAGTTTATTCAAATTATAGCAAACAGCCGATTTGAAATAACAAAAAACGACCAAATCTTGAAAATTATACTATAACTATCAATGCAAATGTATTAAAAGTTAATTTTTAATAAAAATAAAAACAAATAATAAACGCCGGCTGACGTTTTTAGGTTATGTTTAATATTAACGTTTTGCTTTTAATCGCATTTTTCAACGGTTGTGACAAAAATGAAATACACAACTCATATGAGCAAAGTACCTTTCCTCGTTCTACGGCTCGTGCGGGCAATTGGCAGTCTCACGAGAAAAGAAGTACTTTGCTCACTTGTTGTGCAAATAACTATTAACCTCAAGCTGTTATGCCGAATATAATCGTCATCGGCCTTGGTCATGAATAGCGACTATGCCGTACATATTCGCTTTGAGTAAAATTGTGTATATCTTATTGTATTTGACGAAAACGTACGCTTGCTTTGCTTCGGTCATTACATATTATAGGATCACTTTATGACGTCAACTATTTAGTTTGTTCGAAACCGTTTCCAGCGCCATTTGCCGACATTTACTATGTGTTCTGTGCTTCAAAAAAGTCATAAGAAAAGAAAGTCGTTATTGGTATGCAATTTGCAGCACGGGCCATTGCCCTGAACCTTGCTTTAAAGATTTTCATACCAAAAATTTATTTTTGAAAACTTTGTACTGTTTTGTAATATTTTTAAAAACATGCCAAATGGATAATTATGAATTGTTGTGTGATATAATATGTTGTATACACTATAAAAAAGTAAAATTTTAAATAATTCTTACGTTTTATTAATTTTTTAATTCATATTTTCAATACAATGAATATGACGAACGAGATTTTTTATGCAATGGTGATGACGTAAATACTCGCTAGCGGTCTAGAGTTCGTGTCGCTGTGAAAAGCCTCACGCGCAGAGGCTGTGTCCACTTACGAGGTTAAAGCTTAACAAATGATCTTTTATGTAAAGTTTCCATTTAAAATATGTAAGATTAATTCATATCTCATGCTGTTTATAAAACACCTATACAACATCCAAGATACCTAAATAACGTTTTTTTCTATTTTTATAAATAAAGAAGTTACAGTAAATTATCAAAAACGATGAAATTAAATTTTTTGTCTGTGGTGCCAAAATGGAAAGTGATGTATTAAATCTGATAATGCATGTTTATCTCAAAAAAATAACCCAAGACCCAGATTATTGATTAAACTTTTATGGTAACCGAGATACCCCGTATAACATTCGAATTTTGTCAACCCTATACAGGGTGGTCCAAATTCGATGGGATTGCATGGGTATCTCGGTTAATATTTAAGATAGAGAAACGGTTAAATTACCAAAAATGTGCAGTTTTATCCAAAATCGCTTCCTCTTTCCAAAAATTTAAAAATATACAGGGTGTTCTATTTAAAATAACAAAGTTGCGTTAATTTTTGGAGAAATCGGAAGTGAAACAATCAAGTCAAAAAACCTGTAATTTGCACACATTATATGCATAAAATTTCATTTATCTAAAATCAAAACTAACTGAAAAAAGGGAGTGTACCACACTTGGTTTACACCCGGTATAGTGCATCTTTTAAAGTTTATATAAAATAGTTGTGTTTAAAAGATTAAATGAGTAACATACCAAAGTACTTGCATATTTTTAATATAACAAGTTGGCAATTTAGTATTTTTTACGTCTCTTATTAGATTTTCATAAAAATTTATTTTTTATAGCTCCACTTGTATTTTTAGAATTTAGTTGTAAATAATGCGGTCTTTGCCAAAACAAAAACAGATCTACTTGAGGTCTCTTCAAAATAAGTTCAAGAGCAACACAGCTACTTTGACCATAATTCTTAGAAGTTTCAATGAAGTTTTGTTGACTAAAAAATATATTTAAGATTCAGGTATAATATCCACATACCTTTACGATTCAATGATTTAAAAAGTTGTATGACGATTTAAGATAATTTTAATGACTTGTTTTCAGCTTAAGTCTGTTTTATACTATAATATTTTTGCGTTTAAGAAAATCGTATACGATTTTTGATACAAAAATTTCGTTCAAGAATTTAGCATGGAAAATATGAACCTTTTAGATTGTACTATTTTTTGGTACGAAAACTCCAATATATTTTGGTTTACTTTTTAGTACCTTTTATCATATTTTGTTGGCACCTTGAGTAACCATGTCAAATGTTCAATTTGATCACAGAAGCGAATCATTTTCAAATTTAACGTATATTTCACGCTTGTTCCATTGTACATATTTATTCCTACAAAAGGTTTGTTCCAACAACAATTTAAAATCGGTTTTCTGATGCGTTCATGAACCGTTTTATTCGCATGCGTGAACTATGTACTACGAAATTTACTGCACAGTATTAAGTGTTGTTGGAACGCTTTTACGACTGGCCTAGCTGTAAATGACATTTGGGTCTATTGGGTTCATACAAATGTACGCATCGCTAGGGTAAACACCTTAATAATCTAGCACTCATTGTCAGTGGGTTGAAGACCGATGCATAGCTAGCTGAGCTCACGTTAGTTATGAACAGCGCAAGCGTCTAAAAATCCTAGGAACAATTCATCTTTCAGTCCATGTACTGTTCTGATCGTCCGCAAACCGGTACACGAATTGATTTGAGATGTGTTGGAACGGATTACTGTCCGTCCGGTAAACTGTCAGAGCTTGTGTTGGAACGCGATATTGATACTGCGCAAACTCAAACCGTTTACTAAACCGTACAAATGGCTTGTTGGAACAAACCTAAAATAAATTGTGAGGGATATAACGGTAATAAGTAGTATTTAACATCGTTTGATTGTTTCAGTTAACCTAACCCACAAATGACATGCGGTCAGATAGTTACAGTAGAATACGCATGCGCGCATGCTAAAATTGGACGGATTTAGGACAGGTAGTAATTTCGTACGAATTTTTCGTTCAAGATTTTTAATTTTTGATTGACACCGTACTAGAAAATCGTATACGATTTTCTTAAACGAAAAAATAGTATAGTATAAAACAGACTTTACAGCTAAATTCCATTTACATCCCAGTACTCGAAATTTGACTTGTTCGTAAATCGATAACTAACCGCTTTTAATTAAAAATTATTATAAGCTTTTAAACTTTGCCTTTTGCTTTTATTTCAAATTAAAACACCATGGGCCAGCATTAAAAAATAATAAAAACAGTGGATTGCACATTTCATGATAAAAAAAACAACAATTAACTCACCTGCATGCTATGAATTGAAGCCATTTTTTGAGCAATTAATTCGGATAGTTTTGCATCAGCAAGTTCGCTTGTTAAGAGAGGTCTTGCCTTAATGTATTGCTCTATTCTTCCACCTGGAAAAACTCCGTGAAGTTTTGGTCCTAACCCTCGCTCAGAGAGTAAAGTGAATATAACACTTTCTGTGATTAGGACCTCAAGGGCCCTTTCGCCATGCGTTTGTCCATACACTCGAATAAGTACTTCGGCAGGATTCGCGTTGATTGGGTCTTTATCTACTAAAGGTTCAGGTAGCGAGATGTGGTACAAAAGGTTTGATAAACCGCCACTAGAACAAGAGAAAAAAACGAAGTTAGAGTTGTATGCAACCAGAATTTGTGCAATCAACCAGGTGCAAAATTTTGTACTGACAAGCGCAGAGACGTAAATAGGAGTACGCAAGGAGTATGCAGTCGCATAGGAGCCCGAAGCGAATTCACTGATGTATCACACATTGCATTTTTAAGCTGCTCTCTATTAATTTATAAAACAATCCTTCGGCCTATCATAACATACGCCTGTGTAATTTGGGGCAATACTTCAAAGACTCACCTCAACAAGCTACAAAGCTAAGGCCGCACTGCGGGATTTTTGGCTGGAGGGTAGATGGTAGATACACGCCGTCGCCTGGCGACAATCCAGGCGCATTGTTTTACAACGTGTATCTACCATCTACCCTCCAGCCAACCCTCCCGCAGTGCGGCTTTAGCTCAAGCGCTACAAAACAAAGTGCTCCGAATAGCCACCAAGGCTCCCTGGTTTGTCAGAAACGAACAACTACACTTGCAGTTGAACGTCCAAACAGTAAAAGAACACATTAAAGCAACAACAGTCAAGTATCATAACAAATTATCACAGTGCCCAGGAGCAGTTTACTACAATATCGGAGAAAAGAACATTCACACCAGGCTAAAAAGAAAAATGCCTCAAGACCGGTTTCTCTGATCATCGAGAGAGACTAACTCCAGATAACATTTCATGTTTCAAAACTTCCCCTGTAATCAAATCAAACCCAGGGGCTTTTTTCGGATTCATGTTTGTTTTAATTTCAGTAAAAATTTCTTTTGGAGAAGTAGGTCTAATGGCAGCATTTTCTTGTTCTGGTTCTGGTTCAGGCCAGTCTTGACTGTCTTCTCCATCATTCGGCTGAAAAGTTCGCTCTAGATGTTCTGCGAATCTGCGCGCTTTTTGAATGCCATTTCGAGCCCAACTTCTATCCGCATTTCTGATGGGGGGATTTAGTAAGATAGGCCTTTTTAACCGCTTGGTAGCTTTCCATATCGAATAATTTGTACTATTATCGTTAGTTAGCTCATTCAAGTAGTCACTAATTGATTCATTTTTAATACGCTGGATTTCACGTTTCAACCGCTGTGTTGCATTATTCAGCGCTTTTTTATCAGCTGGTGCTCTATACTGATGCCATTTTCTTCTAATTTTTCTTTTGTATGAGATAAGGTCTCTGATCTCTTTTGGATAATTGTTTCCTTTTGCTCTGTATATAATCACCGGAGTGTTTTCCCAAGCGGCCTGTTGAATATTTTTGACGAACAGATCAGCTTCATCTAGCTGTTCCTCTGTTCTCAGCGGGACCGAGAGATTAATTAGTTCTTCAAGCTTAATTGCGAGGCTTTGCCAATCTGTCCTATTGTTGACTAATTTGGGTGAGTTTTCTTTCTGGATTACGCTTTCGCCCAATGTAAGGAGTATGGGAGAATGATCTGAGTTCATGTCCCATGCTTCCTCAACATGCACGTAGTTTAGGGAGACGTTCCTGTATAAAGAAATCTATGAGGTCAGGAATTTTGCTCGGATCTGTGGGCCAGTATATTGGCTTTCCGGTCGACAATGTTTGACATTTAAGCTGATTGCATGCTGCTAGAAGTTCCTTACCTTTAGTTGTTGTCAGCCTAGACCCCCAGTAGGTGTGCTTTGCATTGAAATCACCTCTTGCCTTAAATCTATATCCTTGGCTGTCCAGAAAGTGAATATATTGGTCTTTCTTCAAAGCATGTCTCGGTGGGCAATACAATGCTGTGACTACAACCTCGTAAGTTTTAGTTTTGATAGTAACAGATGTGGCCTGTATTTCTATTGTTTGGTAGCTTATTTCCTGATGGTGTAAAATGGATTCCTTCACGATGATTGCACTTCCGCCTTTTACTGTGTTGTCTGGGTGGGTAGTGTGGTAAGTCTTGTATCCCTTGAATTTGATGTATGATTCCTTGGTAAAATGAGTCTCAGCTATGAGACCTACATCAATTTTTTCTATGTCCAAAACTGCTTGCAGCTCTTGCTGGTGCTGCAGCAGTCCATTGGCGTTCCATTCAAGTATTCTTAGTTGATTAGCCTTTTCTGACTTTAGGACTTTTGTTGAGCTGGCTGTTGGGATTGAGGTTTTTTGTTATTTTTTGCTACATTTCCCATACATTTGTAACAATGAACTTTAATAACAAAGAAAACAAAGAAAGACAACCCTCGCACACATATTTTTGTACGTTGGACAGAAACTTGGGTAAATATGGGGCTTTTTGCAAACCCAGAAGATAATGGCAGAAAGGTTTCAAATGAACGTAAAAATAAAAAAACATTTTAATTACAAACAGATCCGGATAAAACACTGTTTTTCTACGTTACACAGAAACATCAGTAAATTTTTTAAAAGCATGTGATAAAGTATCTACAACAAAATTTAAAAGAACGGTATAAAAAAATCGCAGCAAATTGCGGTTTTCTTCGTTATTAAAGTTCATTTTTACGAATTTATTAATGTGACAATAGGCTTTCAAAACTTTCAGTTTGTTGATTGGTTGTCATGGAAACAACAAAAACTACAATGATTTATCTGAATTATCGTGGCTGTTGTTTATAACGCATTTTCTCAAATTTGACAATGAAAAATGAAGCAAAATACCATGTGCGATACATCAAAAAATTCAGAAAAATAAATGCTATTTGATTATGTAAATAGCGAAAATTGCTCCTATAAGAAAAAATAAAGTTGGTTGTCATAAAACAAAAACAAATCGATCTGGGAAAAATTTGTGACTACCATTCGATTCGGCTTAAAAAGTTGCTTGGGCAATGTTTTTACACATTAGAAATATTTCATATTCCAAAGGAGTTATAGACGATTTTCAAAAATCGTATTTTCCATATTTTTCTAATTTTCTCGAATACCGTTTGAGATATTTCCAATTTCTCTTTGGATTATTAATAAGCACTAAATTTAGCAACTTTTCCAAATTTAAACCTATACTATAGCCATTATAGGTAATAAGCGAAATGCCCATGGTCGTTCTCGAATTTGAATTAACCTGTAGGTCAAAAATTCGTAAGTAAAAGATAAAATTATTATTTTATTGTTTTTCTCTATCAACAAAAAAAATTACCGCTGTCTGCCAGCATAGCCTACTCGAAAATATTAGATACGTTGCTCTAATAATTTATCAGTTTTAGGTATAAAACATGGTTAATGTTTTAGAAAGACAATCAAATTTTCTACAAGAAAATGTAAAAACATATAGGGTGTTGTATTTTAGAAAATTGAGAACGATGCTTAAAACTCCACAAGTTGGACCAAGCGTAAAAAACACCCTGTATAATATTTTTAAAATGTAGCTAGCGCAAAGTGTTGTTTAATCTATTGTCAATCTGAATTGCAAATACACAGGGTGTGCCCGGTCCATTTAGTCAAACTTCAAACACGAATAAGTCAGTTTTTTTAAATGAAACACCCTATATATTTTTACATTTTCTTATTGATCATGTACTTTTCATTGAAAAGTATTAAAGGTTAATTATGTCTAAAATCAGTATTTCTTGAGTTATTGTGGTTTTCTTGATAATTTACGCATACAAACACAATATTTAATAGCACTAAACCAATAGGTTCTGAAAATATCTCGAAATTTTGATTTAAATGTCAAATGGAATTATATTTCGATCGTTAAACTGAATGATTTGTCAGATTAAAAATTAATTTTAAAAAAACGTACCTACATAAAAATTAATGTTCGATCTACATAAAACCAGGGTTGAGCAGATTTAAATCAATTGATTTAAATCACGATTTAAATCATGATTTAAATCAAGTGATTTATTTAAAAAAATCATTGATTTAAATCAAGTGATTTTTTTTTTTAAATTATCAATTTAAATCACAGATTATATGAGTACAATATAATATTTATAATAAAACAAAATTGTATTACTATTAGTAATTAAATACACGAAATGGTGAATAAACCATATCAATTTGCTCTTGTAAAGTAATATTCATTGTGGAAATGCAATAATTCATAAAATAAATGACAAGTTTTTGACGTTAGCGTAGTGAACAGTCAGTTTTTTCAATTTCCACGGCACTCTATTGCTTCAATAACGATTTGGAAAAAAAAAGTCGAATATCTCGAAAAGTATGAGTTTTGGGTATAGGACATACTTAACAAAATATGAAGCTCTTTTAAAGATGAATTCGATGACATAAAAATATACAGGGGTTTGCATTTGAAAAAATCGAGTTACGAGCGTTTGAAAATCATAGAAGTTGCCACCTATTTATAAACACTCCTGTATGTGTGATTCAATTTTTTTCATATCAAGCGAATAGAGAAATGCATGTCCATACTAAATTACAACTTTGTATTTCAAAATAACTTCAGGAGAATTTTTTAAATAAAGACTGAAAACATTGAATAATTTAGAAAATAATTTTTTTTTACAACGCCGTATAAAAACCTGTAGTATTTTATATTGATGCAAAGCTAAAATTAAGGCGATCAAAAATAATAAATAAAAAATTGGGTGTTGTATTTGAAATATAAAAGTTGCTATTAGTTCCAGGAAGGTGACTCACCCTGTATATTTGAAAATATTTTTATTGCGTTGTTTAGAAAAAACTGTATAAAATAGCATTTGAATCAACTTCATATCTCAAGCCGTTTAGCCACAATCGACCGATCCCGCACTAATGACTCACCCTGTATATAATTAATTAAACCTCACCATTTAGCACTGATTTTTTTAAAATTCTTAATCATTATATTTAATTTTTCATTTTGACAAAAATTCACCAATGGATTAAATATATTGATTATTAAATATATTAGCACAAAACAGAAATAGCATGTGAATATGTCACCAAATTCGATAATATGGTACATTTGTATTAAATCAAAAAAATCTGATTTTAATCAAATAAATCGATTTTTTTGATTTTTTTTTAAAATATCATGATTTTTATCCACCCTGCATAAAACAGTTTTATTTTTCAGGCTACGACAAAAATATCTGCTTAGAACGCATATTGTATGATTACTTTCGTATACCTGAAGTGCACAACTAATATTTAAAATAAAAAAGATTAATATTCTTAATATTAACTATCTACTGCTCCTATAAACAGAATATTTTCAGTAGCATGACTTTAATTAGTCATATTATGTTCATTAGAATGTACAATAAACGATTTTCTAGTTGCTTTTTTCGCAACAGTCCCGTAAATAAATAATTAATTATTATGCCCTTTTCCCAAACACAACAAAAAATTGTATTAAACTTGTATTTCTTAAAAAATTAATTAAACAAACAATGAAAAATACAATCAAAAGGTAAAAATGAAGTTGCATTTGACATTTAAAACAAATTTTCGAGATATTTTCAGGGCCTACTAGTTTAGTGCTATTAAATATTGTGTTTGTAACCGTAAATTATCAAGAAAACCGCAATAACTCAAGAAATACTGATTTTAGACATAATTGACCTTTAACACTTTTCAAAGGAAATTACATGATCGATAAGAAAATGTAAAAATATGTGTTCCGTTTAAAAAAACTGACTTATTCGTGTTTGAAGTTTGACTAAATGGACCGGGCATAAGGAACACCCTGTGTATTATTTTAAAATTTTAACTTTTCAACAACCATTGTGACACTATTATCGAACAAAGTTTTAAAGGAATTCGTTCTGACAGCCAAGTTGTGAAATATTATGATTTTTTTAGACCCCTGTTTCTGTCAATATTTTTATAAAAACTTAAATAACTCAAAAACGACTGATTTTAGATACATAAAACCTGAATGCTTAAAGCGGCCCCCCTACATGATCAATATTATTGCGGCAATATATTGCAAAATATTTTTTCTTGATACTCCAAACAGTGCAATATTATTGTCCAATTTTTAGTTGAAGTTTGAAGTTTGTGCAGTTAACATGTGTACAGTGGCGGATCTTGATTTTGTGGGGCCCCAGGCGCAACCTGAGCTGGAGGCCCCCTATTAAGATGGTTCACTAAAATGAACAATGCAGAAAAATCATAACGTTTTTTATTTTTAGAACCAACAAAAACATAAACACAAAAATCAAATACGGAAACAAAAAAATATTCTCAGGTACCAGAAAAAAAAATCACATTCTCATTTAAAAGAAAAAACCCCATCTCAGGTAAAAAAATCACAGTAAAATTCTGCATCATACAGTACAGGTGGTCCAAATTCGATGGGACTACAATGGATATCTCGCTTAATAGTCAAGATAGAGAAATGGTTAAATTACTAAAAATGTGCAGTTTTTTTAGAACAAACTCAGAACAGTTTTCAAAAATATCATTTCCGGTTTTTGAATTATTAATGAAAAACTGTTTTTTTGTTATATTTATAATGTGTCATATCTCCCTTATTGTTTTAAATATCGAAAAAGTTTATAAAGATTATTTTTAGATATTTTGATGTAGATTTTGATAGTAGGTACTAAAAAAAAAAATTTTCGCTGGCCGTTAAAAAGGCATGACACAAACTCACCTTTTTTTAAATGGAAGCTATAGTTGGCTATGGCCTATTTAAATTCCTTATTTTTTCCCTTTCCAAATATATTGGGGTTGATGTATTTATTTTTAATAATACGCAAGTTATAAAGGTTTTTAAAATTTTTTAAAGATGAGAAACAAAAAGCAGGTTGTGAAAACAAAGGAAAATCGGAAAAGATAGAATATATTTGACAACAATTCTCAGTTTGTCCCAAAAAACTGCACATTTTTGGTACATTAACCGTTTCTCTATCTTGACTATTAAGCGAGATGCCCATGTAATTCCATCGAATTTGGACCACCCTGTACAGTACATCGGCTTGCAGTGCACTGTAATCAGATGCAAGCAGGGTTGCAAGTTTTGGCGATTTGGAACCAAATTGGCTATCATTTTTGTTTAATTTAACATGTTTTTTTTTTTAAATTGGCATCAATGGCTATTACACAATACCCACTATGAAAATAGGTTTTAGAAGATATTACAATTTGCCTACAATTATTATTTTATAATTCTCATATTAATAGACAATAAAAATTTAATTTTGGTTTTTGAGGATGACGAACCCCAACGATTCTGAGGCCCCCTTTTTGCCGAGGCCCGAGGCGCGCGCCTCATGCGCCTGTGCGGTAATCCGCCACTGCATGTGTAGTAGTGATTGCAATACCGGACCAAAATTCAATACCGGTATTCGGTATTTTTTCGCAAGTAATACCGGTATACCGGTATTAATAACGGTATTGCTTTTTTAAAAAAAGGATTAATTTTGAAAATACAATATATGCATTTTACACATATGTACATATAGCAAGTATAATGTCAAAACACAAATTTACATAAAATAAAGAAACTTAAAAAATTACATAATCTGTAAAAAAATATGGACAAAAAACTGAAGATATACAGGGTACCTAATTGATTGGGACCGGGCATTAAAAATATATGAAGAATAAAAAAGGGTATTGATCTGAAATTTTGGTTATGACCATAATGGCATCTGAGCTGTTTAATGAAAATATTTTCAAGATGGCGACTCTTTCGGAAATACCGGAAGTTGACGTCTACTTTCTTATTTCAAATACAATGGTCTATTTTTTATTGCATTTTTGGATTTAACACGTTATTTTAGAGGGACGATTAATAGCATACCCTATACCTAAGTGCAGTCGTTTTTTAGATTTTTGGACTTTTTTGAAATTTTTTGATTTTCATCGTAATGCTTAATATTATCTATCGCCGCCATTTTTGAAGAGAAAACGCTTAAATTTAGACTATGCATAGAAGAACTTTTGCAATCGATGCATTACTTACAGGGTGCCCAAAATTTAATTTTCTTTTAATACAATTTCAGACCAATAAAACTCGTTTTTTCAAATACCAATTTTTTTTTCATTTTCTAATTCAAAAGTAAATTCTACATCAATCTATATTAGCGTTTCCTATACCTATCTGCAATAATTTTCGAGTTATTAAGAATTTTTGATAAAGTTAAGAGAAATTGCAACATTTTTTAATAGTAAGCCTTGGAAATGACAACAAATATTCCAATGTTGCAATATTCTTTCGTCTTCTAATAATATCATCTCTCTTTTAATTAACTTAAATACATCATTTTGTGGCACAATTTTGTGTTTTGCATTTATTGCTATTTTTTTTATTTATGGCAGACTGCAATTATGAAATAATAAAAATCAAATTTAAAAAATATATATATTAATACCGAATACCGGTATTAGACCATCAAATGAGACGGTATTTCGGTATTGTAAAATGGCACGGTATACCGGTATTCGGTATACCGGTATACCGGTATTGCAATCACTAATGTGTAGTGATACCAAAGCTAGTTGTGTGGCCATTGCACTGGCTGTTTGCTTAAGAAAAAAAATCGAGGAAAAGACGCAGATGGATGAAGCAGCGGTTTTAGTAAAGAAAGCCGTACACTCATGAAAATTTATTAAAAGAACTAAGATTAAGTGAACCAAGTGATTTTCGAAACTTTTTGCGATTAGACGGTTCCTCATATTGTTCATTGTTTTTAAATTCTATTGCTGTAATCCTTGCACTTAACATCCCACAGAGCTGGTAAACTATGATAAACTTCAATACACTCTAAAATAAATTTTATTTCCTCTACCTTTAACTTTGACATTTTTCACGATGTTTGCTCTACAAAGTTTTGGTTAAAACTGAATCAATATTGCGCAATGTTGCACACAGACGATGCAATATATTTCATATTGCGCAATAAATATCTAAAAATTTTGAATTCACTCAATATATTGTGCAACCTTTCAATACAATCCACAAACGGCCAATATTATTGTGCAATGAGCAATATTGCACAATAATATTGATGATGTAGAGAAAGAGAATTAAATTTTACATCTAAAAATTATAGAATATACTGGGTGTTCCATTTAAAAAAACATAGTGACATATCGGTGCGCAAAAATAAAACACTGTGTATAGTTGAAAACAATTTAAGGTTATGTGGTAAATTACCACAAACAACTTTTGTACAAAACTTTTTTTATTAAGTTGTCACAAGACGAGATATTGATCCGTTACGTTACTTTTTGTACACACTGTATAGGGCGTCGCCCTGTAGTGACTTAAAATATAATTTTTGTGGTACAAACCAACTCACCTGATATGTTTGAATCCTATATTTTGCGCCGTCACATTTTTCCATCCTCCATGCAGGTAATCTCGACATATTCTTGCGGCCAACTCACGCATTTCTGAGTAATCTCCATTGATCTGTTTATAAAAAAAATCAATCCAGTTAGCTATGAATCTACGATGCATCACTAACAGTTAATTTAATCGAAACTATGATTTCCACCCACGTATTCTTTTAGTTTAAATTTAAATTTGGGAAAATTTAAGACTGGTTCAAGACCACACTGCCCAACTAGCTTTGTTTACAACGTAATCTCCCACTAAATCAATTGTTTTAGACTAAGGCACGTCCTTCAGACTTTACAAACAGATAAATAGTTTTTTTAAGTTCGAGAGAATACGGTTTCGATTTAAATGTAACAACTGAGTATTGAAAATAAATAGTTCGAATTCGCGAGACGAGAAACACAGTAACCAACTTTTGTTTCGCAATCGATATTACGACGCCGGCGTCGCGTGCGTCAGTTTTGCATCACGGCTTTAAGTGCATGCGGGTTATTTAAAATCTGTGGCCAACTTCGTAGTTTAAGAAGGTTCGAGAACATTAGCACAAACATTTCTTTTTTGTTTTTGTAATAATCCTAGGCAACATGACTGCATAAATAAAATTTGATGTGGCATTGTCTCTAATAATTAATCTACAGGGTGGACCAATTCGAATGTTTTACGGGTTATCTCGGTTACCGTTATAGTTAGAGAAAATCTGATATGGGTCTCTTGGACTAATTTTTTGAGAAAAGGACGCCTATGTAATCAGATTTTTTATATCACTTTCCATTTTGGCACTACAGACAAAAAGTGAAATTTCATCATTTTTGAAAATTAACTATAACTTATTTATTAAAATAGAATAAAATGTTATGAAGGTTTTTTATACAGATTTCTTTGCTTAATCTAAAAAAGACATTAAATTTTTTTAGCGATCTTGACTTTCGAGATATGAAGTAAACTCATATCTTTATAAATAGAGACCCAATTTGGCCATGACTTCATATGAAAGAGATTTTTTTTAGCTTTTTAAAAATATGTAGTTTTATATATTTGTTTCAAAGTTAAAAAAGTTGTAGTTTTACCAAACTTAGAGGTTTCTTATAATTATGTATGCATTTATTTATTGGACCAGTGTTATAAGATAATTACTAAATCCTATAAACCATTTTTTGTATGTTTATGATACGACACTTGGTTCTACCGAAAACAGTACCAACCATTATTTTTTTTAAATGTAAAATTAGACAAGTCAGTATTTATTTTTTTAAATCAGCGTTCCGTTCGCGTACCTAATACATTATCAATGAGTTTTTAGGACTTGGCAAACGATCAAACTCAATTATACGAAAAATATTGTGGCCCTGATAAGAAACCTCTATTTAAACGTAAGTATGGTAAAACTACAACTTTGCCATAAAAATATGTCAAATAGGTGTAGGCAAACGATAAAATAATTATTGTTCCTGTTTTTTCTTCCAATTGTTTCAAATTACAGCTTTCTACCTCCATAGCCTACTTGAAAATATGACTTTGCCCTAATAATTAACAATAAAATCGCGATATCTCGAAAAATATCAATTTTAGGTGAAAAACAGCCCTAATGTTTTCGAAAGACAATTAAACTTTCTATAAGACTGTGTAAAAAATATAGGGTGTTGTATTAAAAAAAAAGAGTTATCAATGGTTAAAGTTTTACAAGTTTGACCAAGCGTAAAAAACGCCCTGTATAATATTTTTGAAATGTAGGTGGGGCAAAGTGTTACATAATCTATTGTCAATCTTATCTCCAAGCGAATTTCTTCAGACTTCTCAAAGTTTTTAAATGTTGAAAATTTTTGAAAGTTCTGCATTTTCATGAAAATGCAATTTTCACAAAAACGGCCGAGTTTAGACCCATAATACCTTATACATTTTTTGAATCAAATTTAAAGAGAAATCCAAAAATGTAAAAATATACAGGGTATTTCATAATAAAAAGTATAACTTTGATATGCCACTCTTTTTTGGAGCACCCTGTATGTTTGAAAATATTTTTAAAATGTAGCCCTTATTGACTTACATAATCTAAATGCAACAGAAGTTTGAAAATATGTACCGTTTCGCCATAAAACTCCGCAGCGTCCGTCGTCACTCACCCTGTATATGTGAAAATATAAATGAGATATGTACTTTTTGTAAATAGTAATGTTTCTCAAGGCACATTTAAACTACTTTTAAAATAATCGAGTAATAGGCGGTAAGATAACTTATAATACAATATTCCGTGAAAAATATAAAAAAAATACTGCTAAACATGTGAATCAGTAAAGGCTAGTTTGCATTAGTAGTAGAAGAGTACATTGGTAGAATGCGTACTATCCCATTACTAGCATAATGTAAACAGTTTGGGATAGTAAAAGACGAGTACTAAAGATAGTAGTTGATAGAGTAGAGTAGATATCACATGTGGAATAGTACATTATACTTGCCCGTCCCCCCACCACAATTCTCACTATCCTATACCGGCACTCTACCAGTGTAAACAGGTACATTGCAGTAAAGTATAGTAGTCGGAAAAGTTTAGTGTAAATATTTAGTTAAAGCTGCGCTAAAAATAGATATTATTTTAATAAATTACGTACGAAAATGAAGTGGACAGAAGCTGAAACTATAAAATTAGTGGAGCTATACAAAGACTACGAATGTATTTGGAACATTAGCAGGGTTAATTATAAAAGTAAACAAATTGTAAAAAAGATGGCAAAAGAAAGTTTTGGTGAGTCTGGGGTTAAAACAAAAAATTCCAGATGCTCCTAGCGCATCTCTTCTTGGAATCCAGTCTCTAACCCATTTTATTTTATATTTATCTCTTTCATCCTCTAATCTAATGGGTAGTTCACACGGTGACATATGATGTCGCGACATCAAATGTCACCGTGTGAACTACCCAAGTATGGTAGGCTTCCGTCAAATGCCGAACTGTCAATATCGATGTCGCGACATCGCGGCACTAGCGTCGTGACATCGTGGCATTGCGACATCAGGCTGTTCAGACATCAAAAGTCGCGACATCAAATGTCACCGTGTGAAACTACCCTTAATAGTTCTAAAGCTTCATTCACCAAGACATTTGCAAATATTTTTAAGCACTTTTTTTCAATAATAGGTACTATGACGACGCCGTGCGATGCTAATGGTAACAAACTTTAAACTAAACTTTCCTCTACCAAACTACTAGCTGTGTGTAGACGGTTACTTTACCAAAATTAGTAGAGTATAGTGATTTGGAGAAATAGTAAGCTAATATACTGTAAGTGTATAGTGTATACTCTACTACTAACTCTACTAATGTACTAATGTAAACTAGGCTTAAAGGTTAAGATTGTCACCATGTTTTATTAACATGTAATAACAAACAATTTCTTGAAATAAATAGTAAATACTTATATTACTACTACAACATCAAAATACTTCACGACATTCCAACGCAAACATTTTTTTTTCTTCCATTATAGCGTGATATATTGTTAGGTGCATATTTATTGATCATTTGTATATCATACAGTTAGCACGCCTATACTATACTACAAACAAAATCAAAACAGTAAAAGAAAAATAAATCGTAAACCAAATGAGACGTCACAAATATTGGACAATAGGTACAAATCAGTAAATTAAAATTGTTTTTGCAAAAGTACAGGGTGGTCCAAATTCTATGGGATTGCATGGGTATCTCGGTTAATATTTAAGATAGAGAAACGGTTAAATTGCCAAAAATTTGCAGTTTTTTGAGACTAACGTGTAACCGTTTTCAAAAATATTCTTTTATTACCAGTTTTTGAGTTATTGAATAAAAAGTGTTTTTTTGTCATATTAATAATGTGTCATATCTCCGTTATTGTTGTAAATATCAAAAATATTTATGAAGACTATTTTAGATACTTTTATGTTTATCTTAAAAAAAAAAAAAAAAAAAAACCTTCGTAAATTGCGTATCAGTTTGACTGTCGCACCCCTATAACTTTGTAAGTATTGAGAATAACCCCAACAAACCTTATACAGGGTGTTTGAAATTCGAGTTTAAGCATGGGGATCTCGCTTATTATTATAGCTAGAGTATAGGTTTACATTTTTCAAAGTTGCTAAATTCGATGCTTATAGATAATCCGAAGAGAAATTGGAGATATCTCAAACGGTATCCGAGAAAATTGGGAAAAACCGGAAAATACGATTTTTGTAAATCGTTTATAACTCCTTCGGAGTTTGAAATATTTCAAATGTGTTAAAACATTGCGCAAGCAACTTTTTAAGCCGAATCGGATGGTGATCGCAAATTTTTCCTAGATCGATTCGTTTTTGTTTTATGACAACCAACTTTGTTTTTTCTTATGGGCGCAATTTTTGCTATTTACATAATCAAATAGCATTTATTTTTCTGAATCCATTGATGTATCACACATGGTATTTTACTTTTTCTTTCATTGTCAAATTTCAAAAAATACGTTTTAAACAATAACCATTATAAATCAGGTAGGTCGGTCGTTGTAGTTTATGTTGTTTCCATGACAACCGATCAACAATCTAAAAGTTTTGAAGGCCTGTTAGTCGTAAAAATGAACTTTAATAACGAAGAAAAACGCGATATGCTGCCCATAAGAAAAAACAAAGTTGGTTGTCTAAAACAAAAACGAATCGACCTAGGAAAAATTTGTGACCACCATCCGATTCGGCTTAAAAAGTTGCTTGGGCAACTTTTTTACACATTTAAAATATTTCAAACTCCAAAGGAGTTATAAACGATTTACAAAAATGGACGTTCCAGTTTTTCCTAATTTTCTCGGATACCGTTTGAGATATTTCCAATTTCTCTTTGGATTATCAATAAGCATCGAATTTAGCAACTTTGCCAAATTTAAACCTATACTCTAGCTCAGTGGTTCTTAACCGGTGTTCGATCGAACCCCAGGGGTTCGGTGAGTCAGTCTATATTTCAAACTATACATTTTAAATATATTATACACATCTATGACAACAATCAACGAATACCTACAGATGACAACAACAAAATTCTTACAAAAGATCAGTGAATGCGAGGGCGCTGCTCGCTATAACCTGGGACAAAAAAATATACACCAAAGGCTGCAACGCAAATTACCACAAGACATTTATTTATATCACCGACGAAGATAACTAAATCCCGATAATCGTTCGTCGAGCCACAACGTCAAAGTGTCAGTGAGTGAAACCAATCTTAACACTGCCATGAATAACAAAATTATGTTTGTTGAGCTGGCAAAAATTTAAAAAAAAAATCTATGGTAGGTTTTAATTAATTTATATTAAACAGTATCTTGACAATTTTATTTTCTATTTGGATTTTTTTTAAACGAACTTGGACAAGGCGCCAAAGCAATAATTAAAAAACGCGTGAACTGTATTTAAAACTAATTTGGAAGTTCGGTGACGAAAGAAGGCATATCAATTTGAGTATAAGCATCATAACGAGTCACCACAAACGCCAGAAGATTAATTTAGAGTTAACGTGTTTCATATACAATTTTGGACACTGCTTGGACTTTGTTAAATGAAAGTTTTAAACAACTAAAAACTCATTGTGATACTTTTTTAAAAATAAATTCTCATAAATCAGTACGATTTAAGAAAAAACTGTTATGATTTGAGTGTTTTTTAAAAGATGGTAACAACAAAGTTATAAATGCAATGGAATTCTGGCCAGATACGTGCTTACCAAGATATTTTTCGGAAAAACTTAAAATTATTTTTGATATTGTATGTAATAATTTATCCTTCTCTAACTAACTATTGTGCTAAGCGTATTACTGACAATACCTGTTGGTGTTGCAAGGGGGAACGGTCTTTTGCAACATTAAAATTAATTAAGACCTATTTAAGAACAATTATCATACAAAAGATGCTTATTATTTTGGCATTAATAATCTTTAACAATTAAATTGAAAAAGATTTCAAAGAATGTTATTTCTAAATTTGTGTATATTAAATCAAGAAAACTTAAATATCAGTATTTTCAATTATATTTAAGTAGTTCTTTTCTGTAAAATCTGTATCACCTTAGATGATCACAAAAAAAAAAACGAATATATGATGGAGGGCGCTAAATTAGAGCTTGCAGGCGGGCGACGACGGTACGCGACAACTGGGCGACGGTCAACTGGGCGAGACCAACTGGGCGACGGTCAACTGGGCGACGTGCCAACTGGGCGACAGGAACTTAAACATTTTTTGAACTCTCATCTTAGCACACGATTTTACTGATTATTTTGTAAATATTGGTTAAATATACTTCCTTCATTTTGTAGAACTATATCGTACATCGAAATTTGTAGAATCATTTACGAAAGATATAATCAAAAAAACGTGGTTCGAAAATAATTTAAAAATGAAGAAGTATGATTGCACCATATTAGAATAAAGAGAAAAATATAATTTTTTCATTCATTTATCAATATTATTTTGTAATTAACGATAACAGCTATAACAAATTTCATGTTATTTTTGTTATTCGTCGAACAAATGCGTAAAATAAATTGGTTATCGAAGTAATTTTGTAATACTTAAGTGCCGACTTTTGTATTGTTTTTATTTTATAAGTATTTTGATTTAGATAGTCTAGTAAATAAAAAAAGCTGTACCATAATCATAAAACGAAAAGCTGCTTTTTAAGAATTAATAAATTTTGGTATATTTTTGATTTAATGTTTTACTTTTATAAGTTAAACTTTGAGTTAAATGACAGAACTAAATTGTCTTTTGTTTCATGGCACTCTTTAGCTTTGTAGGGACTTTTTGATGAATTTTATTTGTTTTGAGCCTAAATATCAAAATAAATATATTAAACCTTATACAGGGTGGTCCACTTTTTAGCAGCAGGACTTTAACAGTCGATAGAAAAACTTATTTTAAAGCAAATATTCCATATCAACATTGGTCCAAAAACGCTTCATTTTAAAGATACAAGGTGTTGAAATTTTCGAAAAAATATCAATTATTTTTAACAGTGTCCCAACCAATAGATATATTTAAACCAAATTTGGTATACAGCACCACTTCATAGGTTACCACAATCGGTGAAAATTTCAAGTCCCACAAGCAACCAGTAGTGTTCGTCACTGACACCAAAATCACTATTGTCACAACCCATACCCATAATTAAACAATAACATAACAAACTACACGTGAAAACTCGCTTGGTGGTATAATGACGCTTGTTTGACAGTGCAAGTCAACAAAACAACTCATCACCATGACAACCAGCTATTTTCCGGCCTAGGCCGGTAAAGACAACTTATTACCATGGCAACCAGTTACTTTCTCGCCTAAGCCAGTAACGATGTATTTTCCAGCCTAAAAATTGATCGAAACGGCTGTTTTTTTGACGGACGCAGAAAAAATACTTAAATAAACTTATAATGAAGTATACACAAATTACTTATATCATATCATTTACTCATCAATATTCTTAAGTTACTGTCTTATCAAACATTACCTCAGTAAAAACACATCGGACAAAATCGACATAAGTCCGTAGTTTTTATAACTATTAATTTTGAAAGTAGCCTTAAGTCACTTTACTGTAAGGAAAAATGGCGATTCGTTAACGTCTGTGCGAAATTATGTATACTGAGAAAAATATAAGTAACCGAGATAAGATGTACAGGGTGTCCCAAATTACATTTCCAGCATGGGGATCTCGCCTAATATAAGAGATACAGGTTTGTTTAAATTAGATGAATTATTCCTTGGTATGAGAAGAGCCACAATTAATTTTTAAAAGTACAAAATTCCTCGTACTTCAGATGTTATAGCAAAAAATATGAAAATGTCGAATTTCTTTTTTCGTTCATAACTTTTTTGTCTTAATCGATAGAAAAATTTTATTTGTACTTTATAAATGTACTTTTTAATGGAGAATGTAACAGTCATTTTAGATTTTTTTTAACACCTACCATTTTTGAGATATTACCCCTAACCTAATTTCATTTTTTCTTATGGGCCGCGAAGTTGGCTATGGAATAGTTAAATGTGCTGTTTTTTCTCTTTTAAATGAGATATTACTTGCTACATCTATTTTTATAAATAAGTCACAGAATGAAGAAAAATCGTATTTTACCCATCACTTATCAAGCTATCTATGAAAATGAAAACAAAAAACAACTAATTAAATGTCAAATGACAATAACCATTTGTCTGCGGTATCATTTATTAGAATTTTATATTATTGTTGTGTAATTCGAAAGTCTTTGTATTTGTAGTAGGAATTGTTATAATTGTTGCTACATTTAAAAATAGCGAAAAATTTGAAATGTTGAGATGCTACATTCTTTAGCATAAAAACTATGTAGAAGCTGAGCGAATATAGGTACTTAGAGCTATATCCCGAGAAAAGGCAACGAAGGGTAATTTCAACATTTACAATTTTTAATTATGTTGCCCATAATTATATTATAACAAATTTACTACAAAGACTATCGAATTACACAACAATACTATAAAATTTCAATAAATGATACCGCAGACAAATGGTAACTGTCATTTGACATTTAATTAGTTGTTTTTTGTTTTTATTTTCATAGATAGCTTGATAAGTACGAGAGTGTATCTAGCAGCGTATTCTAGCGGCGGATTCTTGACATCGTGGTCAGCCTTACAATAAGCTCCACCCACTTATATCTAAACTCTTCCCACCTACTGCGGAGCTATATGGCCGTCCTTATTCTTAACCATCGTTCGTTCATAAATTAATTACTCCCAAGTTATAAATTATCTCCTCGTGAAATTTTATAAATAGTTTCTAAATGAAAAGACTCATCTACAAAAAAATTCACGGCCTCAGATTTAGACCATAAGGGTGCTTATCACGTGTTCTTAACCACCCCGCTATGATTATCCCGTTCAAAAATTAATAACTTATGGTCTAGGGGCGTCAGATAGCCTTGCGCCGGCTCTGAGAGTACCTGTTGCACGTTGCACCTGCCTAATTTTCCAATATGAATTTGAGAGTCAAATCCAAATTGTTTTAGTTAAATTACAATTATGCCGTATGCAGTTTTTCAAGCACATTCTATTAAAAGCATCAAAAATCTAAACAATTTATAAAAATCACGGTAATACAAATAAAACAGTCTTTTGGTTTTGATTAAGCAATTTATTTTGTGCAAGAATTTTATTTTCGTAGTATTACGTTTAAAATAAATGAAATATTAACGAGCCCAATTTTGGAAATCTTACCCAAAACGCACTTACAAAATTAACCGTTTTCGGTGCTAATATTTACATTTAAAAAACTATATTTACATACCTTTCTAATAGCCAAGTGGGTCATCTTGCTAAACACTTCAAACTTTTAAGGCCAGCACAGGTAAACTAACAGTAAAATTATCAATTATTTGTTTACTATAGTCAGCATAAAGTCCAAGGTTACGCAGAGGTAAAGAAAAGCGAATCGAAAACAAAATCCAGCACGCCCTTGTGCATAACGCACACTATGTCTTTACTTGCACACACGTAGGTAAGTTATGATGTTCTCTAAACCCGTGCGGCTTATACTAGTGACTAGTGAATGTTAGGTATGGTCACGTGACACAACATTCGATGAATAATTGGTCTGCATTGAATTACATAAAATTCCGGGGAACTTCGAACAGCGTACTATACTCGTCGGTAATACCAAAATAACACGTGCTAACAATTAGTAGTGCAGTGCACTTAAATAGTGAGTAGACTACGACTACGCTGTGATTTACCTCATGGGCGTGCGCGCTGAGGGGCAATCAGGAATCGCACCCATTCATTAATTAAATTATTTTATTAATTTAGAAGCCATTAACGCAACAATTTATCTCCTAAAATTCAAATGTCTGTCTTAAAGCCTAGTTTACATTAGTAGAATTAGTAGTACTAGCTTACTATTTCTCCAAATCACTATACTCTACTAATTTTGGTAAAGTAACCGTCTACACACAGCTAGTAGTTTGGTAGAGGAAAGTTTAGTTTAAAGTTTGTTACCATTAGCATCGCACGGCGTCGTCATAGTACCTATTATTGAAAAAAGTGCTTAAAAATATTTGCGAATGTCTTGGTGAATGAAGCTTTAGAACTATTAGCAGTAGTTCCACACGGCGACATTTGATGTCGCGACTTTTGATGTCTGAACAGCCTGATGTCGCGATGCCACGATGTCACGAGCTAGTGCCGCAATGTCGCGACATCAATATTGACAGTTCGGCATTTGACGTAAGCCTACCATACTTGGGTAGTTCACACGGTGACATTTGTTGTCGCGACTTTTGATGTCTGAACAGCCTGATGTCGCGATGCCACGATGTCACGAGCTAGTGCCGCGATGTCGCGACATCAATATTGACAGTTCGGCATTTGACGTAAGCCTACCATACTTGGGTAGTTCACACGGTGACATTTGATGTCGCGACTTTTGATGTCTGAACAGCCTGATGTCGCGATGCCACGATGTCACGAGCTAGTGCCGCGATGTCGCGACATCAATATTGACAGTTCGGCATTTGACGTAAGCCTACCATACTTGGGTAGTTCACACGGTGACATTTGATGTCGCGACTTTTGATGTCTGAACAGCCTGATGTCGCGATGCCACGATGTCACGAGCTAGTGCCGCGATGTCGCGACATCAATATTGACAGTTCGGCATTTGACGTAAGCCTACCATACTTGGGTAGTTCACACGGTGACATTTGATGTCGCGACTTTTGATGTCTGAACAGCCTGATGTCGCGATGCCACGATGTCACGAGCTAGTGCCGCGATGTCGCGACATCAATATTGACAGTTCGGCATTTGACGTAAGCCTACCATACTTGGGTAGTTCACACGGTGACATTTGATGTCACGACATCATATGTTACCGTGTGAACTACCGATTAGCATTAGAGGATGAAGAGATAAATGTAAAAGAAAATGGGTTAGAAACCGGATTCCAAGAAGAGATGCGCAAGGTGCGTCTGGAATTTTTGGCACACCAAAACATTCTTTTGCCATCTTTTTTACAATTTGTTTATAAGCTGCCGCTCTCATTTGTTTATTTTTATTATTAACACTGCTGTTGTTCCAAATACATTCGTAGTCTTTGTATAGCTCCACTAATTTCATAGTTTCAGCTTCTGTCCACTTCATTTTCGTACGTAATTTGTTAAAATAATATCTATTTTTAGCGCAGCTTTAACTAAATATTTACACTAAACTTTTCCGACTACTATACTTTACTGCAATGTACCTGTTTACACTGGTAGAGTGCCGGTATAGGATAGTGAGAATTGTGGTGGGGGAACGGGCAAGTATAGTGTACTACTCGTTATATGACATATTTTGAGTTCTCTTGCAACCCCTTTCACTTTTATATTCTTCGAGTACAAGAGAAGCGGCTCGTTTCATTATCTCATTTGAAGGGCATTCTGAATAGATACAACAACAATTTATTATTAGCTTATGTGGTGGGTACAAATGTAACATGTTACAAACGTCCACGTCGAAACTGTTACATTTGTCCCCTTACGTACTTATTATATGTTTTGATCACTATCACTGACATGCAAGTACCTAACTTCAAAACTCAGAGGCGTCGAAAGACGTCGCCGGGCCCGGGGTAAAAATTGAACGTTTATTTAAAAAAACGAATTGTGAATCGTGAATATTTAATACACCATCATAATTAAAAAAGTATGTGACTCGCAGCCTCCCTGCCTAGGCTTGCCAACCGTGTCATTTTCGCCTGGAGACTCCAGATTTGGCGACATTTATCCAGTCTCCAGTTTTGCTGGTAATTTCACCAGGAATGCATAATTATTATTTTTTTTAATTGGAACGCGCCCACATCTCCATATGGGGTTTAAATGTTAGGTTAATTGGGCAACACGTCATTTTGCGCGGCTAAAGGCAAAGACGTGGCAAAGACTGTGTTGTCATTCTGAAAATTAACGTAAGGTCGTACGATATAAGTAATGTAAATTGTTTGTGAAAATTGTATTTTAACGTCCGATAGTTATTTTCACGTTCAACGTTTCAGTAGGCAATCCTTTTAGGCAAAAATTATAAATTATTATATATTTTTTAAATTTTCCAATTTCTACCCCTAAAATGTCTGACAATAAGAATAACGAGAATAATATTAGTGATGGAGCGCCAGCGCCGAAAAACGAAATAAAACATTACTGGACAAAATCTTTTTTTTTTTGCTTTTTCTCCAGCCGAGTACTTGTCAAATGTTGGTGACCCTACCCTGCCCCTCCCTCTCATCGGCCCTGACAAAACTGTAGGCATTATTGTTAGACAGATGTACAAAGTTCATATCATTTTTATATATCAACATTTAGAAAAGATATTCAAAAAACAATATCCAAAAAAGAGTTTTTACGCATAGAAACTTATGTGTCACAGAACAGTGGCCAATATTGCAGAAGCATCTGTAGGAGTAGGACGTCTATCTAGTACCGTGTACAGTTGTGTACATAAAATATGTCACTTTACAATAAAATTACAGCGGTTGTTACATTTGTACCCGTTCTCCCCTACACCCTACCTAGGGATGGCAAATAGGTGGCACGCGTGCCAAACTTGACACGCGAGAGATTTTCGACGGCACCCTAAAGAATTCTACGAATAAATTTGTTTTTAAAATTTTTAACTTTTTCGAAAAGTTTTATTTATTTTTAATTAGTATGCTAATTATCTACAACTACATGTTATTTAAATATCAAAAAATTAAAAATACCAGAAAATAACAACTCTTCTTATATCGATACAATAATTTGTTCATTACTATACATATAAAATACCAACTGTAGCGATGCACGGAACAATTTGATTGCATATGTATTTGGTGACACATAAAATCATGACGTTGGCAGTACTGAACGAAATAACTGATGGTTGTTTCTGGTAGGTAGGTAGGTAGGTAGGGTAGGGTGGGGTAGGGTAGGGTAGGGTAGGGTAGGTTAGGTTAGGTTAGGTTAGGTTAGGTTAGGTTAGTTTATGTTAGGTTAGTTTATGTTAGGTTAGGTACTGGCACGGGGAATTTTTTTATTAAATTTTATCTTATTTTGGCACACTGATCAAATCCTATTTGCCATCCCTGCCCTACACGATATCTATTCGAATTCTACGAGATAAATGTTCTGGTCCCGCCAGGGACAGAGCAGGAGGGGGGTAGAGTTTGTAAGCGTCCTAAATACCTAGATCTCGCAAACGAGCACATTAAGGTATGAGGTTTCAAATTAAGTTCGTTCATCTTCAGGGCAAAAATTTCGTCAAGTGATATATTGACAACGGCCAGAGATAGAGACGTGCAGTTTTCACTGTTTATTTACTGTTATCGGTTAGACGAATAGGAATTAGAGTGCGAAATGTTTCATCACTTTTGAGACCATTATCAGTAGTGACATGTTGTTTCATTTGCTTTTATGCGCCATTTTTTTAGCCAGTCTTGGATGTGGTTAATACTTTCTTGCAGACGATGTGTGGCTGTAACAGGGTCACAATGGCTTGCCAATATAGCAATATCGTCGGCAAATGTAGCAACCACTGTGTTAGTAGTAGTTGGTAAGTCGGCCGTGTACAATAAATATAGCACTGGACCTAAAACACTTCCTTGAGGCACTCCTGCTTTTATGTCAAATAGGGAGGTTTGTTCATTATTTACTTTTACATAAAAATAGCGTTTGGTGAGAAAAGATTTTATAATTTGGTAGTGATTGCTCGGTAACATGTGTTTGATTTTGTATAGTATGCCGTCATACCATACTTTATCGAAAGCTTGCGTAATATCCAAAAACGCTGCGGAACAGTACTTCTTTTTTTCAAGACACTTGTTAATTACATTGACCACTCGTATTAAGCACTGGTATTAAGCAACTTTTTTCTAAAATGGGGTTGAGTCTTCTTAACAATAGTTTCTCAAAGACTTTCGACATAATGGGCAATAAGCTGATAGGACGATATGAGGATGCTTTGTCTGTGGGTTTACCAGGCTTTGGTATTAAAATTATCTGTGCAACTTTCCATTGCGATGGAAAGTGCTCAGTTCTTAAGACGGCATTAAAGATGTAGGTTAATAACCTAATTCCTTCGTTGGGTAATTCTCTCAGAACTTTTCCAGTAATTAGATCGTAACCCGGTGCCTTTCTAGGGTTTGAATGTCGAGCGATAACATCTCGGACTTCTGCTATTTTAATTTTTGTAATAGGAGGTGACATTTGCAGGGGGGAAGTAAGAAAGTTATGAATTTCGTCCCCTTCGTATTCCGTTATTTCTCTGGTAAATGGCGTAAAGACTTTAGATAGGTGTTCAGCAAAGACTTCAGCTTTTTCGGCATCGCTTCGAGCCCAGCGGTTTTCACTATTTCTGATTGGGGGTACAGCTTGTGTTTTGCGTTTCAGGGACTTTGTAGCCTTCCATAAAGAGTAGTCAGTTGCTTCCGTTGCTGTAAGATTTTTTAGATATTGCTGAATCCCTTCGTTTCTGTCCTTATCCAGTAACCTTTTTACGTAGCGAATTGCGCGGTTTAAATTAGTTTTATTTTCTGGTGATCTCGTATTCTGCCAGATTCTTCTAAGTCTTCTTTTCTCGGAAATGGCTTCCTCGATGTGGTTTGGTTTGGAAGTTATCGTTATACGGTTATTTATAGTAGGGGTTGCTTCCCAGGCAGCCATTTGTATGGTACTGACTAAGTGTTCTATTGCTTCCTCTAGATTGCTGTTAGTTTTTAGTGGAATATCTAACCGCAGCTCTTCTGTTATTATTTCTCTAAATAAAATCCAGTTTGTTTTGTGATTAAACAATGACGGTGGATTTGGGGTACTTGTTATCTGTGATGACAAAGCAATTATAACAGGAGAATGGTCCGAGGAGAGATCAAGACACGGTTCGGCCTTTATGTAGTTGTTGGATATGCCTTTAACGACGCAAAAGTCTATTATGTCTGGATTTTTATTCATATCTTTCGGCCAGTATGTTGGTTGGCCGGTCGATATGTGTAGTAAATTGTTTTGTGTAATTGCTTGACAAAGTTGACGGCCTCTAGGGTTAACTAGTCTAGAACCCCATTTGGTGTGTTTAGCATTGTAAACACCCCCGGCTAGAAATCATTTTCAAATTTAACGTATATTTAACGCTTGTTCCATTCTACATACTTATTCCTACAAAATAAACTGTGAGGGATATAACGGTAATAAGTAGTATTTAACATCGTTTGATTGTTTCAGTTAACCTAACCCACAAATGACATGCGGTCAGATACAGTTGCAGTAGAATACGCATGCGCCCATGCCTCAGAACACGCCCATGCTAAAATTGGGCGCATTTAGAGCATGTAGTAATTTCGTACCAATTTTTCGTTCAAGATTTGTAATTTCTGATTGACACCGTACTAGAAAAAGGTGCGTTCGGGACGTACGCTCTTTTTGCTTTATTTGCTCTTTTTTACTCCACAGCGTTCGGGACGCGACTTTGGAGTAAAAAAGAGCGCTCCGAAGGGCGTTCGGGACTGCATAAGTGGATTAAATAAATCTACTCTAATTTGCACCACCTCTGAAGCTGGGGCAAGCTGAGCTCGCGAAAGAACACATGCGCATTACGGATTGTCTACGTTTGAATTCTTTGAATTGCCAGGTACAGCATGAGAATAAGATACAGTTAACATCCAGGCTTCGTGTTATTGTGTTGAATTAGTTAACAACAATTTCTTGTGAACAGTAATTAACTTTCGATGTAATTCCTTATTATTAAAACAAAATTTTGGGAAGTTAAATGGTTTCATATCATGACATTTTACATCAATTTTATAACCAAATAATCTAACAAATTCGAAGCAATACAATTTGTTGCTTGTTTTACTTACAACGATGTCTGATTAGACCGGTCTACAACAAAATAGTGAGGTTACCTTTATATTTGAAATATCCGCTGATTTTCTGCACTTTACGTCCCGAACGCACAAGATTTACTCTTGGAGGCTCTGAGACCACGTGATTACAATCTTACTCCAATCCTGTCCAATCTGGGAGCGTGCGTCCCGAACGCAACTATAATAACTGGACTCTTATTATTAAAAATACTTGTTTGGTTACTACTTGTGACTTAAGGGGCGTAAACTCTAAATATTTACAATGAACACTCAGATGGGACACTTATGTTTCCGATTTGATGAAAATGTTGAGGTTGCAATTGTTGGCTCAACCAAAAACGTACTCAAACTTTGAAATTTTATATGGACACTTTGTGTATTAATTTATTTTAGATTTCGCCTATAGGTATTTACTTTAAAAACTGTAAATATAGGTCTAACTTGACCATTTTCGTTAAATGTACAGCATTTTCAAAAAATTTCAACAGTTTTTGAAAATGCACTAGAAAGAAGTTCGTTTGAAATTTAGATTTACAACAAATTAATTAATAATAAACTACATTTTTCAAATATTATTATGGGCATTTTTTACGCTTGGTCAAAATTGTAAAACTTTAAACATCAACTCTTTTTTTTTTTAAATACAACACCCAATATTTTTTTATTCTCATAGAAAATTTAATTTTCCTTCAAAAACAATAAGCCTGTTTTATAACTAAAATTGATATTTTTCGAGATATCGCGATTTTTCATCAAATCCGGGAACAAACGATAACGATAACAAATTTCATTGTAATATCTATCTTCAATAATGTTCTAGATATTGTCTGTTTCCATACTTTTGCGCAACACTGTATGTTACGTTAACATGTAATTTTGTTAGATTTATGTCAATTATACTTATGTTTTGTTTTTGGTCTTTAATATATTTATTTTAACCCTTTAGGTATCACATTTCTCTTGTTCCAATTTCAACTAAATAAAGAAAATGAGTTGGCGGTTTTGGCTACATCAGCGTTCTCTGTTGGCGATTTTGGCTACTTTGGCGCACCCTGTTGGCGATTCTAGCAACAAATCGAGAGAAACCCTACAAATCGCCTGGTCACCCTCATAGGTCAAAGGTCACCCTGCCACCACACGACTTGGGGTTCATTTATTTTCAATGAAACAAGTATTAGAATCTGCCCTAAGAGTGCATGCACCGTGTCTTTAAGATTTACAACAGAAAGAACACTTCAACGGAACTGCTTTACAAATTTTGACAATCAAAAAATGTTTGACAGAAATGCATGATACTAGCTTCGAAAATTATTTTAAAATCCATGAGCACCTTTGACCAGGGACCTGCAGCGAACTGGTTCAAAAACTGAAACGAACCAGTGCTTTTTGCGTGAACCAAATCTGAACTTTTAAGTTAAAATATCACAAAACCACAAAGTTGAACCGAACCAACTGGTGTGACCGGTACAACGGTTCGAACCAATTATAATAATGACATTGTATATTTGTTATTTTCATAATTTTGATTACATTTGATGAGAAATAGAAAAGTTTCAGACAGTTCAATTCATAAATATGCATCGTCATCACAAACATATTTGAATATTGTATACTTTTTTAAATTTTTTAGCATTGATCCAGAACTGAACCGTTACTTCTTTTTGGTTCGGGTCCCTGCCTTTGAGCAAGATAATTTTTAATATCAGAGGACAAAATATGTTGAATTAACAAAAAATTAATAATTGATTTGGTTATTATGTTAATTTCGAAATAAAACAAGTGTATTGTATAATTATTTTAATTAATAACTATAATTTACAAATACATAGCACTAGGGCAATAAAAACTAAATTCAATAAAACAAAATAAAAACAATGTATACAGCAGTCTAAAAATGTTTGCAATAAATAATAATAATAACAATAAAATTTTTTAATAACTATTTGCATAATATCTTCTCCTTTTTACAAAGAGTATTCCATTATTTATAATAATTTACTTAAAATTTATTAAAACAAATGACTAGAAAATCTTCCAAGTTGCCATTAAAAAAATAACAGACAGAACTTGGTCAGACTAGAAACATGGCTTAGTATAATCAAAATATATTTAATTATCTCCAATTCGTGGATACCAAGCAGCAGCGGACGACTCGGCCACTTAAAATCGAGCCCAAATTCAGGGATTCGAACCCACAACATTTCAAACTATTTTTGAAATTGATATGTTGAGTTTGGGTTCGAGTTATATAGGGCAGCCCAATAAACAGATTTTTTATATTTTGCCCACACTAATGTAATTTATTTTTCAATTTTTGTTCAATAAATTACAAAAACTACCATAATAAAAAATTCCTGTACAGGATATACCACTTATTGCAGACCAGTGTGGGGATCTCCTTATAAGAAATAGAGATTAACTTAAACTGGCAAAGAGTTACAAATAAAAAAGCTCAATATTTATGTACCGATATTCAGATGTTTTGAAAAATGCATAGGTAACTTGAAAGAAGCAAAACATAAAATTTATGATTTTTATGTCATTATCTTTTTTAGTTTTAAGAAAAATCAAATTTTTGTGCTTTGCGCATGCCAAATAAATTGGTGATATTAGTTTTTCCACAGCACGCTCAGTGTTACAAAGATATAGTAATCAACTTTTGATTTTCTTACGGATGTAGTATTAGATATTTACTTTGATAGATAGTAATTGTTTTTCTCTTTTCAATGATACATCACTTATGCTTAAAAAAACGTAGTACATTTACCTACACCATTAAAAACAACTTTTTTAAGAAGCTGGCCATGAATGCCACTGTTTTTTGTTTTTGTAAACAAAACAAAATCGTATTATAGATTAACAATGACACATTATAGTTATCTGAAATAGATTAAGGGAATTTTATAAGTGACATAATTGGAAATTTAAAAAAAAGCTATCTATTTAAGTAAATATCTAATAGGGTGTATTAAGTTTATTAAAAGGTGACTGTTACTTACATCTTCTTAACTTGGTCTGCCATAAAGAAAATACCACCAATTTAGGTGCCATGTAAAATCATTACAATTCACATTCAAATTTGTTTTTAAGAGTAAAATGTTTTAATTAAAAAATCAAAAAATTTAATCTTTTGTTTCTATCAAGTTACCTGTGCATGTTTTAAAACATCTGAATATAGCTATATGTATATTGATTTTTACTGTATGTAACTGTTTGCTTACTAAACTAATTCTCTATCTCTTCCGTCAAGTGAGATCTCTAGGTTGGTCTTAATTAAATGGTGCACCCTGTATATTGGACCACTCTATAATTTACAGCTGTCCACAAAATAAGGCACAGCATAAATAATATACAAGGCGGCCAAATTAAGTGTTGCGAAACACGTTATTATTACATATTTACTTGTTAAAAAAGTTTTAGTAATAAAATTATAAGTATATATTAAAAAATCACAATGATTGAACACAACAAAAACCTGCTAATTACTTCATGACCAGCTGTACGAACGAACGCAGAATAAAAATCGAACTTTACACTAGTTTGGCTAAACTCTAAGTTGTCAATTTTAGTTTGAGATGAAGTATCCACTAGATTTTGTTCACAAAATGTGTATATTTACTACGACTTTGAAAGGCTACAATTCAGATTCTAATAATTTTCTGTCATAATCTAATTGACTAAGTCAGAAAATATAATCCATGGAGCAACGAAAAAGTGTCCTCACGTAATAAATCACAATTTCAAATATATCTACATTGAAGTGAAAACGAGATAAAAAAACATAAAGCAATATTTACGAAGACAACGATAACATACAGATTAAGTCTTATACAATGCCGTCGCATTTAATGACAAATATCAACGTTTGCCTTATAATATACATTTGATTAGCTGTCGGCTTTTTTTGGAAAAATTATATATCTCTCATTAACCTCAATGTAAATACAATCTTTTACATTTTTACATAACGTATGCTGACTAAAATTTAAAAACTACTACGTGACCGGACGATATCTTCTGCATCGTACCTGGCTTTCGGGACTTGGTTCACCAGATGGAGGGGGCGGAGGTCCTTCCGATGTGTCTGGCGAGCTCTCGGGTGCTCCTATTAAACAAGTGGGAACCCCCCGAACACGCACACCTTAAATTACAAAAAAGCTAAATTATTTTTAATTCTTTGTACCAAGTCTAAAGCTTTAAAACCATTTAAAAATATTTTATCATCTTTTCAATTGTTTTTTAATATCGCACACGTAATTTGGAAAAAATTCTTCGGCTTATACAGAGTGTTGCCGTTATTGTGAACAGCAGGGGTATCTAGTAAAAGGTAAGAGATACAGAGTTGGTCAAATGAGTCAAAATGATCTATGATTTAAGAGCAACTATCCTATGGAAAAAAATCTTTAAAAAATTAACAGTTTGTGCGCTATCCATAAAAAACAAAAAAATACCGTTTTCGATTTTTGCTTATACCTTATACATAACATGCTTATTTGAAATCATACTCAAAATATTTGTCAACATTATCAGGACACTTTTTTTTGCATTGATGCGAAATTTGTTAATAAATTTTACCTATCTTAATTTGTTTTTGTTATTTTAACGTCAACTTTTAATTTTAAATACAGGTTGCAGTTGGCTGTGACACCAATAAAAAGAATTTTTTTTTCTAGTTTCATTGATGTATGGGCTGTTCGATTTATTCTTAAAAATAAATAAGTTATTTCCATATTAGTGTATTTATTAAGTTTAATCTAGGCGGCCATTGAAAAACTAAACAAAACATCACATAAATAAACCAGCTGTACTTGATTAAACACAAAAAAAACTTAAATAATTTAAGATATTTTTTACATTTCATAATAATTTATGATTTTTCAGTTACTATTGGTATTAAATCTAAATTATAACATGCATTCAAAGTGTAGCCCACTATCTATGGGCAATGTATGTTTTCCTAGGCATATTTCTTTTTATTTGATGAATTGTACTTAAAACAGCCAATCTTAATTTATCAATTTATTGTATTCAACTCGTGTTACAAAAAATTGGAAATTGCGCTTAGAATGTAATGGATTCCATAAGTTCAGTGACAGGTACTAAGAAAGAGGTGCAATCGCGCTCCTAAAAGATTTTAATCCCGATTGAAAATTTACAATTATATTTTTAACTTTTTTTTATATTTTCCTCGGTTGTTCCTTTGGGATAAGGGGGTGCAGATCCTCTTGTCCCGGTTATGATATTCACAAATCTGGCAACCCTACTTATGGACCACATTGCCATATTGAGTATTTACAATACCATACCCATAGTTTGACAGTAATTACACTGATTTTATGTAATAAAAATAAAAAACTAAAGATCGGTGTTATCTTTTTAAATATATTATATATTTTTCATACTTAAGGAAGATATTAAAGAATATTACATTTCTAAAATTACTGACCTAAAACCATTGGATCACTATAAAATTCTTAGCATTATCCTTGAAACTGAATGGTTTAAAATTTTTTCACAGATAGCTTTTGTTTCCCATGGCAATAGTGATTTTATGTTAAGTTATTTTTAATTTGTGTGGTTAGTTTTAAAAGTGTTATATAATTGTATTCAGTTTTTTTAGTGCCACATTTTTACCCAAAAATCCTATATGGCTTCTATAAAAAATAACAAAGTTGATGATGGTCCAAAAAAGGCGAAACTTCTGATACAAAAAACTAAATTCATCAGCATGTAGAGAACCAAAAATTGTTTCGGAAAATGGTCCTTTTATTTTTTATTTCTCATTATTTTAAAAAATAAATGTTTGTGCCGTTTTTAAATAATACTCCTGATAAATTATGCATCCAGAGGAATATACAGGGTGTGTATAAATTGGCGGAAGCGCTACACGTGGCGATGTTTTTTTGTAAAATTCTAAGTCGAAAATCTTAGTACAAAAATGTTGTACCATGCTGTGTTTGCAAGAGGTCCTCAAAGTTTTGACATTGAGTCCTTTAAAAAGCATTCTTTAATATTTTTTAATGAAAAAGCTGAGATTTGGAATAAAAATAAATTTCGAAAAATATGTTTTCCTAGATATTGTGTTTTTCTTTTCAAAAATTGGTGTTGAAAATATGTTAATCACTGATTTGAATGAAAATAATACACATGGCAACATTGTCATTAGCTGTCATCTCTCTTTTTCTCGTAATTATTTCTAGTTTGTATTAGACAATACCTAAAAGTTTGCAGCTATACGAACTGTAGGCTTTCAGTTAGAACAAATATTACAAATACATAAGTAAAAATTGCTGATAAAAAAATGTCCAAACGCAAACCAATGGATGCAATGTTGCCAAATTTTTGTTACTTTAAATGGTTCCTGAGGCCATAGGAAGCATGGTAAAACATTTTTGTATTAAGATTTTCGACTAAGAATTTTACGAAGAGCGTGTAGCGCTTCCGCCAATTTATACACACCCTGTATATGGCAATTTTCCTAATAAGATTTAAATTCCACTTTAAATTAAGCAAGAATGCCCCAACATATCTGACTTTACTGGTCTTAAGATATGTAAAATCCCTATTTTGAGCTTTTAATTTAGGACACCCTGTATGCAGGGTGGACCAAATTCTCAGTTACCATGTTATTTAGCGAAAATCTGGTATTTATCTCTTGGCTTATTTTTATGAGTTAAACTTGCTTGTGTTATCAGATTTTTATATCACTTTCCATTTTGGCACTACGGGTGATAAACGAAATTTCGTTTTCGAAAATTTACTATACTTCTTTATTTATAATAATGGAACTAAATATTACATAGGTTCTTTTTATAAACCTTTTTGTGCTTAATTTAAAAGACATTTCAAATTTTTTTTAACTACCTTGACTTTTAAAATATGAAATAAGCTTATATTTTTTCAAATGGAACTTCTAGTGAACCATGACTGTGTAAAAGTATATTTTTCGTGCGACATTTCGTTTTTTTAAAACCATCATCAGGTCAATTTTTTCTTATGGACGCTATATCTGATTTTAACGCCAATTTGTACAGCATTTTTTTCTGAATTCGATAATGTATTTACTTGCGAATTTTTTGAAACAATTGTTAAAAATGGCAAAAACAAATATTTTATTTAAAACAAATCCTAATCGGCATGGTAAATAATTGTCTTTGTCCTTTTTTCCTTGGAAGCACGTAAGTAAACCGCATGAAATTACTATTTAAGGGATTTAATTAAAAAAATAGGTATTAATAAATATGTTAGGAAAGCATTAACATTGTTCACTAATTAGCAAATATTTTTAAAATATTTTCTTTGGTTAAGTAATACATTTCTCTAAAATGTGTATTTAATCCTTATTTGGGATACAATTATTTGTAACAAAAAATAACGAGTTATGCCTTTTATCTGCCTTAATGACTTCTAATAAGCAAAAAGCGTAAACAGATTTCTGGACGTTTTTTGTAAACTATGAACACATACATATTATTTTATTAAGAAAATTTTGTTACAAATAATTGTATGCCAAATAAGGGATTAAATACACATTTTAGAGAAACTTATTACTTAACCGAAGAAAATATTCTAAAAACAGTTGCTAATAAGTGAACAATGTTAATGCATTCCTAACATATTTATTAATCCTACCGATTGTTTTAATTAAATCCCTTTAATAGTAATTTCATACGGTTTACTCACCTGCTTCCAAGGAAAAAGGGAAAAAGACAATTATTTACCATGCCGATTAGGATTTGTTTTAAATAAAATATTTGTTTTTGCCATTTTTAACAATTGTTTTAAAAATGAGCCAAGTGTTATACATTGTCGAATTCAGAAAAAAATGCTGTACAAATTAGCGTTAAAATCAGATATAGCGTCTATAAGAAAAAAATTACCTGATGGTTTTAAAAAAACGAAACGCCGCGCAGCACGGAAAATATAATTGGGGATTCTGATTCCTTGCAAAAAGTGGCTATGAAAAGGTTGTTACAGAAATGAAATTCGACATCAAATGAAAAAGGTACGGGCAAAAAACAAAAATCCACTTTTTTATTTTTTTCCCTATATCTCAAAAACTAAAAGAGCTAGATAAGTTCTGTTTGCTTGAAATTATTAAGCACCTGAATATACAACTTTGCCCTAATTTAACCGAAGTCGCAACTCTTACCGTTTACGAGATCCCCATAGTGGCCCTCGCAAAACGAGAACCCTGTATAGGTTGCAAAAAAAAACCGAGACATGGCTGATTTTGTAAAAATTTTATCATCAAAGTTTGCCGTGATTTCGTAAACAAGTGATGTTTATAATTAAAAAATAACTAAACCTAATTTTCAAGTATATTTTTAAACCTAACTATGTATAGGTATTTTTGAAAAGCTTGAAAAATGCTCTTTCACATAAAGGCATTGCCTACTACACTTTCCGTTTGAAAAAGTATAATGGTGCCTTTCCACGTGACAGTAAACTACTCTCGATAGCAGCGTCGCCAAGGATACAGCCAATCGCGAGTTACTCTCAGGGGCTGTATCCTTGGCGACGCTGCTATCGAGAGTAGTTTACTTTCAAGTGGAAAGGCACTATAAGTTTACTTATCATAAAAGTCAAGGTCGTTAACAAATTTTTAAATTTGTTTTTAAATTATGCATAAAAATGTTTATAAAAAAAAAACTAAATAACATTTAGATCTATTTTTTTAATAAAGAAGTTATAGTCAATTTTCAAAAACAATGAAATTTCATTTTTCGTCTGTAGAGCCAAAATGGAAAGTGATATAAAAATCTGATAACACAAGCAAGTTTATCTCATAAAAATAAGCCAAGAGACAAATATCAGATTTTCGCTAACTATTATGGTAACCGAATACCCTGTAAAACATTCGAATTTGGTCCACCCTGTATTCATTTATATTACTTGAACGTCCTACAAATCAATAAACCTGTAATGCTCTGTTTCTTTTCAAAAGTGCCAGTTCACTCATTTTTTCTTTCATACGCCTATTCATGTCATTTTTCCTTACCAAAAACGATGAGGACATCAAAATAAAACAAACAAAACATTGGAAACGACTTTTTTGAAACTAATAGATAATAAGCAATTGTTACATTATTACTCTAAACATTAATAACAATACTGCAGTAGTTTCAGTAGTTAATTTACCACTAGAGGCGACACATCAATGCTACCATAATTTTTTTAATTCTTTGGCAAATTACAACGTTTTATGTAAATCCACAAACAGTTTTTGCCTAAATTATAACTTCTAGATGATGTTTGGATGAATATGTCAAAAAATAAAAACAAAAGGGCTGATTTTGCTTCCTTTGCATGATATTTGGGCAGCGAGTAAAATATGCGAGCTTTAATGGCTAAAATTATTAAACTTAAATAAAAAAGCACCTACCTCCAGCGGTTGAATGACGTTTAAATCTGAGATTAAGTTCACTGGGATCATTAACATATTTGTCATTAAGTCTTCGTCTCCTTAAGCCCGGAGTAAGGTCTCCAGACCATGTCATGCATTTGGCTAATCTTTGACCACTTACAGCTACTGGAATACGGGATGCTTTGCTACCATCCGGTGCTGGACTGACCTACACATCACCCTCGTTAAAATTCAAGACGATTTTGGTCAAGGAGGAAATTTTTAACTTTAAATTTTGTCTGGTCTGGTGTCATTTAATTTAAAGTCTAATTTTCCGATTGTGTGTATAATTTGTTTTAGTGTTGAATACAAGGGTTTCGATGGGCAAAATTTAACATTCAAGGTGAGCTGAAATATCATTTTGAAGTTTGACAATTTTTATTTTAATTACCACAATTTTTTAAAACAAGTTTAATAATTTTCGTATTGTACAGAGTGGATCAAATTGAAATGTTTTACGGGGTATCTCGGTAACCATAATAGTTAGCGAAAATCTGATATCAGTCTCTTGGCTTATTTTAATGAGATAAAAACCCCTGTATTCACATTTTTTATATCACTTTCCATTTTGGCACTACAGACCAAAAATGAAATTTCGTTTTTAAAAACTAACTATAACTTTTTTATTTACAAAAATAGAACTAAATGTTATACAGGTTTTTTATAGACATTTTTATTCTTTATACAAAAATGTTTGACGACCATGACGGTTTAGATATGAGATAAACTTATATTTTTTTAAATGGAAAGTATATGACTTTATATGATATAGCTTTTTTTTTATAACATTTTAAAGCAACATAGTTTTATATATTTGTTGCAAAAAATAACCGAGATATGGCTAACTTTGTGAATATTTTATTATTAAAGTTTGTCAAGATTTCATTAATTTACAAATGATGTTTGCAATTAAAAAATTACTAAACGTCATTTCAAAGTAAATTCTGCAGCAGCCGCTCTGTTTTTACCACTCACTTACAATGTAAATTTCTGACATATTAAACTTGTCAAGGGGTTAAAATACCACAATACCACAATAAACAGTTAATACAAAAGAGTAAATGAATTTGCTTGAGTTTAAAAATTTACTTGGATATCACGTATGTTTTTTAATTGTTCACAGAACCATGGCAAAATTTAATAATAAATTTTTCACAAAATTAGCCATATCTCGGTTGTTTTTTGCAAAAGATATACAGAGTGTCCACATAATGCGTATTTCTTTCAAAATAGAAAAAACACTTTAGGACACAATTTGTTGGAGGTCATAGGATACATAATCTAAAATTATTTTCAGCTATACCCTATACAGAGCGCTTGGTTTCCGCACACCGATGTGCAGCATTTTTACTTTAAATATAACACCGTACATATTTTTAATTTTTTAGATTCCAAATTAAATTCTCTTTAAAAAATGTAAAAGGTTTTATGTACATAAAATCAATTAGTTTTTGAATAATTTACGTTTTTTTTGAAAATATTGACGGTTACCGATTTTCAACAAAATATTCATATTTAGTGATTTAACAATGTCAGTGTAAAATAATTTGGTGGTTTTGTTAACAATACTCTTATAGTGCCTTCTGAACAATTAAACTTTTTCAATAATACACAGGGTGTTTGTTTTTGTCGGTGCATGTAGCTGAATTTTAAACACGAATAAAGCTCATATTAGACGTTGCAATTTTTCTCACAAATCATTTTGCCACAACGCAAATCCAAAAAATTGCAACGTCTAATATGGGCGTAGGAAAAAAAATCGCACTGATACACGATACGCAATTTACGATTGTGGTAAACTGACCACAGTAGTAAAAATGCAGATATCTAGATTATGTTATGGTTATTATGCAGTTAACTGCCGGCTGGCTGTCATTTAAATGTCAGATAAATTGTGCAGCGTAGTAGCGATTTCAATGGATTTCGAAACGTACGCAAAAAAAATCGCAACGTGTTTGGGGTCTTGTATTTATTTTACAAGATGTAAAATATTTTTCTTACACATGGAAAAAAAATCGCAACGTCTAATATAATGCCTTGTATTTTTTTACATTTTCGTGTAGATAAGTTCATTGTCTTAAAAAAATAATTAGGGAGTATTACGTCTTAAACTAATATTTCTCGAGTTATTGCCGTTTAATGATAAATTATGGCTAAAAATACAAAATTTACAAGAATCCAAATAGTACCTAAGGTTTAATGAAATTATAAAAAATTATAGAATAAATTTCAATTTTACTCAAAATTTCTATAGTTTATTCAAGAAATACGTTTGTTTAAATAACTGTTTAATCAACATTAATTAAAAACTTGGTAATGATTTATTTAGTGCTTTAATATGAGGGGGGTGGGGAATTTAAAACTTTAATGTAAGTACAGCTTGAAATGTGGTATTATTTAAATAAAAAAATAATCCATAGGGCTGTAAAAATAAGTATAAACGATATCGACAGCTTATAAGTCTTAGACAGTCTACTTTTAAATATTTTAACAAAAAATATATTTCTTTAAGATTTCCTGCACCAGTTTCAATAATTTTGCGTTAATAAATAAACCATTTTTGTCTACTTAGATTACGAGTAAACAGTCATATTATAATATTTTTTTGTTTTGATTAACATGTTAAATAAAGTACATGGACAGCCTAAAATTGTAATTGTAATTAAACATACTACTCTAAATATTTTTTTACAATTTTTTCTCTGCCTTATATTTAAATTCATTCAAATTTTTTAAGTTTACCCATAAATGATCATTAAAACAGCAATAACTCAAGAAATATTAGTTTTAGACGTAATACACCCTTATTATTTTTTAAAGACAACCAAATTATCTACACGAAAATGTAAAAATATACAGAGTGTTCCATTTAAAAAAATCGACTTATTCGTGTTTAAAATTCAGCATGGACAGACAAAAACAAACACCCTGTGTATTATTTAAAAAGTTTGATTGTTCAGAAGGCACTATTAGGGTATTGTTAACAAAACCACCACTGACCTAGTTAAATCGCTAAATAAAAATATTTTGTTATAGATCGGTAACCGTCAATATTTTCAAAATAATGTTAATAATTCAAACACTATTGATTTTATGTACATAAAACCTTTTACATTTTTTAAAAAGAATTTAATTTAGAATCTAAAAAAGGAAAAATATACAAGAGGTGTTGTATTTAAAGTAAAAAAGTTACATATCGGTGTGCGGAAACCAAGCACTCTGTAGAGCTGAAAATAATTTTAGATTATGTAGGTATCCTATGATCTCCAACAAATTGTGTCTTCAAACTTTTTTTCAATATTGAATAATGAAGCAGCTATGAAAGAAATACGCACTAGGTGGACACCCTGTACATAAAACAATATATTTTTAAAAAGATAAAAAAATGTTGTTTTATTAAGTCATTAGAATTTCTATTAAAAAAATTATATGTTTAAGTCCACTCAAAAACCAATGTCTTTAAAAAAAATTTAAACTTGTTTTTAAATGAGGCATAAAAATGTTTATTAAAAACCTGTATAACATTTAATTATATTTTTGTAAATACAGAAGTTTCAGTAAATTTTCAAAAACAATGCAATTTTATTTTTCTTCTGTAGTACAAAAATGGAAAGTGATATAAAAATCTGATCACAGACTTGTTCAAAAAGTTAACAAAAAAAAACCCCAAGAGACCAGATAATATTTTCGCCAACTATTAGGGTAAATGCAGTGATGTAAAATTACCGTAATTTAAAATTTTGGTAAATTACGGCGGTAATTTTTTATTACCATTTTTAATTACCTTTTTTAATTTTCTAGTATTTCATGTCGTTATTGATAATTTGCGATCGTAATTTATGACTTTTGATTTCTGTATTTAATACGTAGGTAATTAAACTAGAAATAATAATTAAAAAATCTAAAACTTTTATAGTAAATAACAAAACGTTAAAACTAATTATAACATAAAAAAATTTAAAAAATGTACCTAATATTTCAACACATAAAATCTTTTTCTGGTTAATTTTCATCCTGATTCAAATCACAACCGGTTTTATATTCACTTACTGACATTAACTCTTCTAGGGCAAAGGAATTTGATTCCTGAGAAGTGCAAGGTTCTTCCTCATGTTGAAATAAAGTTTTGGGCTTACTTAGTTTTAAATTATAATAGACAAATAATAACTCTGCGGCTCTTTCATTTGTTATTTTGTTTCTTTTTTTGTTATGAATATTGCCAAAAGCAGAAAAAGATCTTTCTGTGGCACACGTTGTTGCAGGACAGTTCAATATTTCTGTAGCTACTTTGCCTAAACTTGTAGTTGAGCAAAGCGACTTCCACCACAAAACAGAACTTAACGCGGCCCATAAAAAATCTTTTGCAAAGAGTTCTTCCTTTGCTTTGTACAAAGCCACCTTAGCCATTACTTGACCAATATGACTTCCCCTAATTAAATGTGATGATAGTTTGCTAATATAAATAAGTGCATCAACATATTCATCATTATTTAGGGTCAAGTAAATTTGCAGCAAAATGAGCTGGTCTAAGAGCCATTTGCTTTCTTTTTTGTAAAAAATTTTGCACTAGATCTAAATGCAATAACAATGTGGTAATTAATGGTAATTTAAAATTGTAAATTATGGTAATTAATGTTGTTACGGCGTAAATTACGATTCACATCACTGGGTAAATGAGATACTCTGTAAAACATTTAAATTTGGTCCACTCTGTACACACAGATATTACAAGAATTCTGTCATATTCCGGGATTTGAATTTAGTTCACCCTGTACCACTCACAATAAGAAACTCGCTAAATATAAGAAATAGAGGATCAGTTAAATTGTCAAAAAGTCACATATAAAAGAGTTTAATATGGCGATATTCAGATGTTTTAAAAATGCATGGTTAACTTCATAAAAGCAAAAAATTTAATTTAATTTTTTAAAACTTTTTTTCCTAATTTAAAATTATAATTCTGACATTTTATTATGAATTGTGGGTATAATTTTATCTTAAATAAACTGGTGGTTCTAAATTTTTCATAGCATAATGAGAACATAGGTATAGCATTCAAAATTTTATTTTGCTAATTAATTATGATTTTTTTTCTAATTATGTATTACTTTTTATTTACTTTTTTAAGTAAAAAACTGTACCTACACCAAAATAAAAAATGCTTTTGAACAAATAACGTTCCCATCATTTACTTTAAATAAGTAAAATATGTTAATGTTACATGATGTCTACAAATTAATAAAAAGTTGACTGTTACATATCCGTAACCAAGTCTGTTATGATAAAACTAATACCACAAATTTTTTGGCAGATGAAATTATCACAATGTATTAAAAAAATTGATGTTTTATGTAATTAAATAAAATTTAAAAATCGCAAAATTCTATTTTTGCTTTAAATTTAAACTACAACTCACTGAGCTCTATTACATGTGACATATACCTAATTTAACCCAATCTCTATCTCTTATATTAAGCGAGATCCTCATAGAGGCCCAAATTAAGTGGTGCAACGTGTATTGTTAAAAAAAAAAACAATAGATGAGTTCACATAAAAACTAAACGGCTTAGCCAAAAATGTCCGAGTATAAAAATACCCGTCAATTCAACACTCGATTGTTCTGATTTTTAATATTTTGACAACCAAATGTAGAAATTAATTTCTTTTAAAGTGAAATCCCAGTGTATTAAATTATTTTTTAAGTTAACTATAGAGCCACGCTTTGAAGCAGCTATACAAAAAAAGCAAAATGTCTGAACAGAAAATGTTTTCTAACTACAGTAAATGGGGTTGTTAATAATACTACACTACTTATGTACAGTTAATGATCATGACTTGTTTCACATTTTTTTAACTCCTAGAACATGTAATTCAGCACAAAAAAAAGCAACTGACATTTGAAAAAATTATCTATTTTTTACTCTTGAATATTCGTGAGTGAATTTTTGTCGTGCCCCAAATTCAGAGAAGTAGCACAAATTTGCTGTGAAACTTATGCATCACACAGCATTAAGTTGACTGTGACATTAAATAAAATCAGGTACTTAACGTGAATCAAAACTCACAACAAAAAACAGGTTAGGAAACTGCTATTGTGCTGCAACTTATACAGGGTGTCCCAGATTACATTCCAGCATGGGGATCTCGCTTATTATAAAAGATAAATGTTTGCTTAAACTATATGGATTATTCGTAAGTATTAGAGATTTTTAAAAGTACAAAATTCCTCGTACAGCAGAAGTTATAGCAAAAAAATATGAAAATGTTGGGTTTCTTTTTTCTCTCAACCTTCTTTTGTCTTAATCATTTTGATCAGTTTTATTTGTACCTATCTTCTTAAGGTACTTGTTTATGTAGAATTTTACTATTATTTTTGATCTTTTTTATCACTTTCCATTTTTGAGATATTAACACTATTAACACCACGCAGAGTCAGCTCTACTTGCAATCATAACTGTGTCACAGCAAGCCAATAGAGTTGAAGTCATCAAGCACGGCCTTATGTGTTTCCTTGTTATACGTCATAGTCTTTTAGCTGACTCAGGGTAAAATATTGATAGAATTAGTCTTCCCAAATTATAGGAAGAAAGTCGACAGTGAAGAGTCAACAGTCAACAGTAGAGTCGGCCGTACAGCAACCGGCCGAGATGGCCGTATTTACCATGGGTCCAGTGAGTCACGGTTCTGTAAGATTTCTGTTTGTTAATGTGTTCATCTGGTTCTTATAATAAATCTGCCCAATTTCATAGTTATCAATTAGCTTCATTATGAATTCCAAGCTACCTCCCAAGCGCACATTGTCTTTAAGGTTTAGGCCTTGAAGCCTTTGTGACAATATTATCTCTAATTTCATTTTCATATGGGCCGTCAAGTTGGCTTTGGAAGAGTTAAAAATGCTTTTTTTCCCTCTTTCTAACGATATATCACTTGTCATAATTATCTATTTAAATAAATAACTAAGAAAATCAAGAAAAATTGTATTTTACCAATATCAAAGAAATCACTTGTCAAGCTATCTTTCTTTTGTTTTGGATTTCTGGTTGGTTTTCCGAAGGCACCATAGTCTTTTGAAATTAATTTCAATATTTCTGTATGTACACGGACTTGGTTGCCTTCTCTCAGGATACAGCCCTAAGTACATTTGCTCAGCACTAGGGTAAAGAATTTAGCGTCTTAACATGTCAAATTTTTCATTAAACGTATCCATAATTATAACAAAATTTCTACAGAGATTATCACATTATACGACAATATTATAAAATTCCAATAAACGATACTGCAGACAAATAAACTGTCATTTGACATTTAATGGGTTTATTGTTTATAAGGGCCGTCGACAGACTAGATCGCTCCCTGAGGCAAACAACAAAATATCGCCCCTTAGTGGCGAAGGCAAGGGGGTTAGGGGGATCAGAACCCCCCCCCCATAGGGTCGATATACTTTAGTAAAGGGCCGAAGAGCTGTTAAAAATTGTAAACAGCTATAAAAAATATTTTTAATCGGTTTATAAATAAAATAATACGCGTTACGAATTGAATGAACATTGTTTAACACTTTTACACAGACTTAGGTCTATAAATAAATATTTGATTGTTTTACATAAAAGATGTGAAGGTATACCTTTGGAAAAATTTTAAAAACTTTAAACAGCCGTAAAAAAATATTTTTAATCAGTTTCTAAACAAAATAATGCGCGTTACGCATTGCATAAACGTTGTTTAAGTGCAAGACGCAAATTTTTACACTGAAATTCAAAATTTTTCACCTCTTTTTAACAGTAAAAAGTGTGTTGCGAGGTTACGATCCGACACAACGCTTATCGGGAACGATAGTTAAACAATAAACACGTTTTAAGTCTTATAGCGCCCGTGTGAAGCGGCGCCCTGAGGCAGGCTACACTTTGTCGACGGCCTTATTTTTTTTTTTTTTTCATAGATAGCTTCCTTTGATATTGGTAAAATACGATTTTTCTTGATTTTCTGAGTTATTTATAAAAATAGCTATGGCTATGGTATCTCATTAGGAGGAAAAAAGGTCCCATTTAAATATTACAAAGCCAACTTGACGGCCCATAAGAAATAATGAAATTTGTGATAAAAACAATCTAAAACATTAGTTACATTCTACATAAAAAAGTATCTTGAGAATGTAAAAATAAAATTGATATAATGTTATGGGAGAAAAAAAATAAATTCAACAATATTTTTTGTTATAGCTTCTGAAGTATGAGCAGTTTTGTACCTTTAAAAATGAATTGTGGCTCATCTCACACTTAACAATAATTTATCTAATTTAAGCAAACCTTTATCTCTAATAATAAGAAAGATCTCCATGCTGGAAATGTTATCTGGGACACTCTTTATATTCTTTCTCAGTTATACTTTTGCCAAATTTAATTAAAGAAATTCTTTCCACAATATGTTAAATGAATAAATAACAATTTGATGTTACAGGGTGTTTAAAAATTATACAGAAAAAGTTTGTGAGACGGTTTCCAGCTTTATTTTAAAATAGACAATTCCAATAAATACAGGGTGATTAGGTTTGATTGTCGCATCCCTACAACTTTCTTATTTTAAAAGGAAACCCCTATATACTTTTTAATTTTTGTAAATCGCAGAAAATTTTCTATCAATAACTTAAAAATGTCTTTTCTACACTAAAATACGCCAGACTGGTTAAACTTTTTTTTTTTAATTACAAAGTTTACTTTTTTCATTGATTCTGATAGAGAATTTAATTCTAAATCTGATAGTGCAAATTAAATTTAAAAAAAAAAGATTGTTGTACAAATTTGTAAAGCTTTTTTAAATATCATGTTTTTGTTCATAAAATATCGTTTATTATCCAGTTTCTCATATTTTTGTACACCTAACTGCAATTAAGTTCCAAAAAGGATGTTAATTTTTTTTACCTGCAGATAGTCTATTTCCTAGACTGGGATAAGTTTTTCAAAAATATGTGTATTTCAAAAAATCTTTGGCTACTCAAAGTAGTCACACATTTATCAGAAAATTATTAACTGTTACTATTTACTAAAAATATTGATGTAACTGTGATATATTGTCATAACCTTTAAGAATCTAATACTGACTTAAAAGTCTATAACTGTTCTGAAATCAAATGGATTTGAAATAAAATTTCTTACCGATGTTTCCCTTAAAACTTGACTGGCGTTGTCCACTCCACTATCTTCATCTTCTGGATCTGGTCTCTTATCTTTTATAAGAGGATTTTCTGTTGCATCGAAATATTCTGACTGTTCTTCGATACCGGGGCTTAATCCGTTTGCTACTGACCGTTTTTCTTTACTGTTAAGCAAAAAATTCTTATTACAGTGTAACACAAAGTTATTAATTTGTTAAAATAATAAACCATCAATGAATGTTGAAAAATTTTTACTTAATATATTTTCTGAATTTTTTGCACATCGATAATTTCACATCCCAAATAAACTGGTGGATTCAGTTTTTTTTTTATGGCTCATGTAGTTATAAACTTCAGTTTCTATTAATTTTTAATTTGAGAAACCATAGTGACATCGTTTTTCGAGGACAGCTTATCATCATTGGAAAAGAAAAGCAGAAAAAAAACGGTTTATTTGTACAAAAATGGGGTTTGTATGAAAAATTTAGGAATGTACATGTACGGAGAGAATCATAACATACAGAGAAAATCCACAGCCAAACATGTAGAACGCACAGCTAAGATGCGTAGGACATGTACAGGGTTGACCAAATTCGAATGTTTTAAGGGGTATGTCGGTTACTATAATAATTTGCGGAAAATTTGATATTGGTCTCTTAAGTTTTTTTTTTTTTTTTTTTTATAAACACGGCGGTGTTAACAGAGTTTTTATATCACTTTACAATTTGGCAGTTGCACGAAAAATTAAATTTAAAATTTTGTTCAAATTTACTATATTTTCTTTATTGATAAAAATAGAACTAAATGTTGTACAGGTTTTTATTAAGCATTTTTATGCTTCATTTAAAAAAGGTTTTAAACATTTTTAACAACCTTGATTTGAGATATGAAGTTAACTTACATTTTTTTAAATAAAAAGTATCGTAGGCCATGACTATACAAAAGAGCATTTTTTTAGCTATTCAAAAATATATAGTTTTATAAATTTGTTGCAAACAATAACCGAGATGTGGCTAATTTTGTAAAAGTTTTGATAACAAATTTCGCCATGATTTTGTAAACAAGTGATGTTTGCAATTAAAAATCAACTAAACATCTTTCTGAGTAATTTTTAAAATTTTTAAGCAAATCCATGTATTCTTTTGTATTTGATAACTGTTTATTGCGATACTGTGAACATGGACAAATTTCTGCAGCAGCATCCACGTTTTTACCACTTATAATGCAAACTTTTATCATATTAAACATTTCATTGTCCAAATTTAGCCATGTTCACAATATCATAATAAACAGTTTTAAAATGCAAAAGAATACACGGATTTGCTTAAAAGTTTAAGTAATTTACTTGAATATGACTTTCCGTTGTTTTTTAATTGCAAACATCACTTGTCTTTTATACATAGCCATAGCCTACTTAAGTTTTCAATAAAAAAAGTTTAATTCCTAACTCAAAAGTCAAGGTCATGTAAAAAAATTAAAAATGTTTGTTCAAATAAGCATAAAATTGTTTATAATAAAAAACCTATACAACAATAATTAGTAGTGCCAAAATGGAAAGTGATATACAAAATCTGATAACACAGCCATGTTTATTTAAAAAAATAACCCAAGAGACAGATATCAGATTTTCGTTAACTATTATGGTGACCAAGAAACCCTATAAAACATTCGAATTTGGTATAACCTGTACATTGAAAGGGAGAGAGCAGAATGCTCAGAAAAATCCATTAAGTATGAACTAGAAGAAATACTTGGAGGTAAAAACCAAGGAAAACCTGGACTGAGGCAATATAAGAAATTAATATAAACAGAAAAATCTAGTGAAATAGGGTTAAAACCCCTTACCGCATATTATATCAGATATGATACGTACCATATAAAGTGATTGATATTAGTCATAGTTCTCATATAGTAGCGCCATCTACAGTGTAGTATCCTAATATTATACAGTTTCACGCGTAATATTTGAAAAATTGTGTCATCTATGTTGAACTACAGAAAATCTACATTTAAAAACGTCAAAAAGCTTTACATCTCCCATCTACTACTGCCATTTATACAAATTGGGAAAGTTTATGTTATTGCATTTTGTTTATTTACATTAAAATTTCGCCGTGTGATTTTTTTTTACTATAATAACGTCTAAATCCTTTGTGCCAAATCAATTAATTTTTATGAATAAAAATTATGTTTGTAGTATATATGGCATAGTGTTACATATTAGAAAAAAACAGGAAAAGTTAAAAAACTTTGTCTTAAAATTAAATAAATTTTTTTAGCATTCTGTAATATGTTGTACACATTCATAATTTTTTATTTGAAAATTTAAAAAGTCATGCGGTACGGGGTTAAGAAATTGGCTAAAGACAGAAAAAGATGAAGGAAGAGTTGCAACCAAAATCCACGCCCCTAAACAAGAACATGAATTTAACACAGAGATTAAGAAAACGAATAAGTTTATCGTTCCTTTTTTACTTTCTCTAGTTTTAATCCTGGTATACCATTAAGTTAGTCAGCCCACTGATTTTATGAATTATTGTTGAAAAGACTTTTATCAAAACAAATTTTTTAATGCACCTAAACAATGAGTCAGGATTATAGAACAGAATATGTTCTCCATTCAGAAAATTAAAACAAATTGACACATTTCTACAGTTTTATATAAAAAGAACCATCATGGCAATTCGATATAATAAAATCAATGTTATTTCATTTACTTTTTAAATGAATAACATGGAACAAATAAATACTGATGTATCATTTACTAAAACATGTAATACTTCAAAAGGACCAGTTTAAGAGGATTTCGACTTTAGTAAAACAAAATATCGTGAAAATATTAGGGTCATAACTTGGAGTGTACGTCAGTGTTTGGGATTAGGATTAGTCAATCAACAAACGATTTGTTAATGAATTTGTACATCATAAGTAGGGCACACTTCTCGTACAATATGTACGGGGTGGTCCAAATTTGATGGGATTACATGGGTATCTCGCTTAATATTTAAGATAGAGAAACGGTTAAATTACCAAAAATGTGCAGTTTTTTGAGACAAACTCAGACAAAAAATACGTTTTAAACAATAACCATTATAAATCAGGTTAGCCGGTCATTGTAGTTTATGTTATTTCCATTACAACCGATCAACAAACTAAAAGCTTTGAAGGCCTGTTAGTCGTAAAAATGAACTTTAATAACGAAGAAAAACGCGATATGCTGCACATAAGAAAAAACAAAGTTGATTGTCATAAAACAAAAACGAATCGACCTAGGAAAAATTTGTGACAACCATCGGATTCGGCTTAAAAAGTTGCTTGGACAATGTTTTAACACATTTGAAATATTTCATACTCCAAAGGAGTTATAAACGATTTTCAAAAATAGACTTTCCAGTTTTTCCTAATTTTCTCGGATACCGTTTGAGATATTTCCAATTTCTCTTTGGATTATCAATAAGCATCGAATTTAGCAACTTTGCCAAATTTAAACCTATACTGTAGCTATTATAATAAGCAAGATACCCATGCTTAAACTCGACTTTCAATCACCCTGTATATTGGAATGAGAAAAAAAAGGAATTTAAATAGGTCATAGCCAACTATAGCTTTCATTTAAAAAAAGGTAACTTTGTCGTAACTTTTTAACAGTGAGTGAAAAATTTTTTTTTAGTATAACAGAATTTTACATAAAAGTAACTAAAAATAACCTTAATAAATGTTTTCGATATTTACAACAATAACGGAGATATGACACATTATAAATATGACCAAACAAAAACTTTTTCCGAATAACTTGAAAACCGGAAATGATAGAATATTGTTGAAAATGGTTCTGAGTTTGTCTTAAAAAACTGCACATTTTTGGTAATTTAACCGTTTCTCTATCTTGACTATTAAGTTAGATATCCATGAAATCCCATCGAATTTGGACCACCCTGTACTTATAGGAAAAAATTACAAGGATACACATACAATGTCTGGGGAGGGCCATAAGGGCCCAAAATCTTAGGACAGTCGGGTTTTTAGGTAGACCAGCCAGTTAAAAAAATACAGGAGTTTGTTATAACAGTTTTTGTGTTTTATTTGTGTCTTACTGTGTAATAATTGCTCTAGACCTGTGTATTATGTAAACCAACGTTCGAGGGTTCAACCACCTTATAAAGACGATCTCGAGCCATAATAAAAAATAAACATAGGAGTAATAAGCACTCTTCAACAACAATGCGAGCCGATGTACAGTACGGTTTGTCACAGTTCACTATTTTCACACACTTTGCAAATTTTTTGTATCTACTGGGTTAATATAAAAATGATTTACCTTTGGTCTAAAGCAGAAACAAAAGTAACCGCCGGGTTCGTAGTCAAGTCTACTGATGGTGAGCATTGCCTTCGATTAAATGAGTTAGTTTCAACTTTAATGTCATTCAATTTATTGACAGGTCCTTGTATAATAGTCTTAACAACTGTGTTAGCGTTTACTTTGGAATTTTTAGCATCAACATTGTTTTTTATGCTCTCCGAAGCTGATATAACTTTGGATTCGAATTTTTCTTGTGTACTTGAACTGCTGTCAGATCTTGAGTCGATGAGATTCTGTTTTAACTTTTGAATGGGCCTTGGAACAGTGTTAACGTCGCCCTGAGCCATTTTAAGTTTTGGATCGATTAGTTTCTGAGGAGAGTCTTTCAATTGTTTCTTGTTTTTGAGATCATTGACTATTTTCTGATTATTCTGCCCTCCCGTTTCACTTTCTGAAGACTTAGAAGACTCGCTTTTAGCATTTTGCGATTGTTGCTTTTGTTCTGGAATTTGTTTTTCAATGGTTTTTGTTTCTTCTTTGCTGTTTTGTTTTACGAGCTTCTCTATGCTTTTTTGTTTTTCTATTTTATGTTCATTGTCTTTTTCTAAACTTGTTTGTTTAACTAAATTTTGCTCTTTTTCTACTATTGCTTCCTTTTCTAGACTAACTTTTTTTTCTAGTATTGCACCATTTTTCTCTGGACTGTAACATCTTTCAAGTTTTTCTTCAGGAGCGAAAGTTATTTGTTCCTTTTTGGGACTAGCTAAGGGGGGATTTTCGCTTCGTTCTTTACTACTTTGTTTTAAAATGCTTTTGGTTCGTTCCAATTTTATTTGTATTGGTGGCGATTTTTGTTCAGCATGTTTAGTTTCATTTTTTGAGTCTTTATTGCTTATTTGAGTACTGCTTTCTGGTACATGGGTGCCATTCTGGATATTTTCTGGAGGTAATTCATTTGTTTTGGGAGTATCTATTCCATTTTGGTTCACAACTGGAGGTGGCGAGTTTTGCTGATTAGGAACATTTTGAATTTTATTCTTCTCTTTTGGCACAACTCGAATTTCCAATTTCCCAGCCACCTAAAATACAGTAATATTATACAATAGCAAATTTTACAGTACTTTGCGCAACTATTTAAATAATCAGTACGCAATATAAATCACGGTTTTTATTTTAATTACAAATGCTATTTTACGAATAAAAAAAATTATTACATCAGTTAATTATACTTTCTAAATATAAAGAAATGTACGAAAACATAAAAAAATTTATAAGTCGATGAAGCTATTGAATTTGTTATTGGCTCAGTAAAAACCAGGGCTTCGAACCGGAACTGAACCTAAAAACCGAAACAACCATTATTTTTGTCGGAACGAAAACCGGAACTGAACCGAAAAAAAAAATCGGTTTATTACGATTCGGTACATGTTCAACAAACTCGTGCGTTTTGTTTATATATTTCGTTTAATAAATTATATTATTATCATATGTTATATAGGTACTTCTATTTCCAATTATTATACCTTGTTATTATACCAAATAAAAACATTTAAAAAATTTAAGAAATTTAAAAAGTAATCACTCCGAGCTGAACCGAAAACCGAAAAAACCGTTATTCTTACCGGAACGAAAAAAATTACGGTTCGAAGCCCTGGTAAAAACATGTTTGCAAAATACAATTTTTTTTAACCACATAAATATTTCGCTCTTGTTACTAAAAGACATTTCAAAGATAAAATGATAGTTTGGTTACCTGCAAAAAAAATCTATTTTGTATGACATAAATTATATTAAAATTTACATTTCTGCATAATTTCTATAATTAATTTTTCAGTAAGTGCTTCATTTTATACGACATTCTATGACTACTTTTATCATTTTTATAGTTTACCTTTTTAAAGACAATTTGATTAAATTGTACTTTATTAACATGTTAAATGCCTTGGGGGTCAACGGTGACCGGCACTCAACTTGTCAATAGCCCACTTTAACCTCTTCAGGGATACTGGTACATATGTGTACGTTTAGTTTTTTTATAAGTCAGCCGCGGTAAAAAAAAATTTAATGAAAATTACTACAAGTAGGCAATCACTACAATATTTGCTAACAAAAAAAAAAGAAATATGGGACATGAAATGTCATATTACTGGTCAGAATAAATAGCGTGGTACTGAAATTTGTTGACCGTTTTTCTATACTAATAAATTTATTTTATTATTAACCGTAGATCTCTATAATTTCAGTTTAAAAAAGTTGAAAGATATGTAAAATATATTTAATTAACATAAACCATGTAAATTTTAGAGATTATTTACAATATTCATGCTCATTGACAAGAGATTAGTAAACGTACACATCTGTGTACACTTATCAACTCTGGTAGTAATTTTTTTCTAAACCTCGCATATTGTTATGTGCTACATATTGATTATCTTCTATATTGTATGTGCAACCAGTATTTTAAAAGAATGGAGGATATGGGTACAAAGCGTTATTTTTGTCTAATTTGTTATATATGCGAGAAATGCAATGAACCTGTGCCCTGAATGTATGAATTTATAGCGTGCCCTTACCGCCCAATGGCCACAAATGCGTGCATTATTTTTCGCTTTTGTTTTTTAAAATTTCTGTTTTAATTCATTGTTTTGAATGTATTTTCAATAAAAATTACGTTTTTGAAAATTATTAGTCCTTTTTTGCGGCTTTTATTAATTCGTCCCTGAAGAGGTTAAACGTCTTTTGTTATGAACGATAAACAAAATTACAAGTTTTAATTCAAAGTAACATACAGGGATATGCATAAGTATGGAAACAGACAAATATCTATAACATCATTAAAGATTACTACAATGAAATTTTGCATTTAAGCGTTATCGTATTTTTCAGATTCAATGAAAATAACGAGGTTGCAATACGAATTCCGGTTCAACCGGAAAAGAACTCAAACTTTGAAATTTTAAATGGTATTTTTAAAAATGAACTACAAATTATATAGGTGATACATTTAGTATTAAGTACGCAAAAAAAATGCCTGATTAAAAAAAGACCCTGGCCAGTCTCATCTTTAAATTTAAAAAAACAGTAAGGGTTAAAACTGTTTTCGGTTGAACCGAAAATCATACTGTAGAAACACAAAAAATTAGTTTATAGGATTTAGTCATTGTCCCATCACACATTGGTCCAGTGAATAAATGCATAATTCTAGGAAACCTCGATTTAAACGTAAAAATGGTAAAATTACACATTCAGGAAGAAGAAATTTGAAAAATTCGCAAGGAAAAGATTAAATTATAACTTCATTGTTTTTATCTTTCAATTGTTCCAAAATTACCGCTGCCTACTTTCATAGTCTACTCGAAAATATTATGTTTCTCTAATAATTTACAATGAAATCGTGATATCTCGAAAAATATCAGTTTAAGGTTTATACATTAACCATGGTTTATAAGATATTTGAAAGACAATCAAATTTTCTACAAGACTATGTAAAAACATATAGGGTGTTGTGTTTAAGAAAATCGAGTTAACAATGTTAAACGTTTCACAAGTTTGACCAACCGTAAAAAACACCCTGTATACAATTTTTTAAATGTAGCTAGTGCAAATGGTTAAATAATCTATTGTCAATCTAATTTTCAAATAAAATTCCACTGCCTATTTAAATAACTTAAATGTAAAAAAAAATTGTAAGTGCTGTATCCCTTAAAATTTTCATAAAACTGTTAATTGTATGAGACGGTTGACTTTAGTCCCATAGCGCCTTATCTATTTTTTAAGTAAATTTTAAGAGGAATCTAAAAATATAAAAATATACAGGGTGTTCTATTTAAAATTTCAAAGTTTGAGTCCGATTCCGGTAGAACCGGAAGTCATATTGCAACCTCAGTATTTTCATCGAATCCGGAAAATACGATAACGCTTAGATACAAAATTTCATTGTAGTATCTTTAATGATGTTTTAGATATTTTTCTGTTTCCATAGTTTTGCGCATCCCTGTATAAAAGGGTATGAGTTAAAACCAGGGCTGTGGAGTCGGAGTCGGGGTCGGAGTTTAGGAGGAATTTCTGGTCAGTGGAGTCGGAAAAAATGTACCGACTCCGACTCCGAGTACAACAAAAAATTGCGAGGTGGTCCTTTGCCGCAAAATTAAAACTCAAATTTTAAATATTTTATTTATACTTATTTATTTTTTTCCTTTATAACACACCATAAAATGTCTTAGTATTTAATTTTGTCGGAGTCGAGTCGGAGTCGACCTACTAAAATTGTCAGGAGTCGGAGTCGGAGTCGACTTTTTTTTCCCGACTCCGCAGCCCTGGTTAAAACATCAACAAGTTTTTTGACAATTCATCATATCAAGACATTTAAAATTATCCTTATTTGTGTGTTTGTGTATTAAATTAAGTACAGCTAGTTTATTTATGTGATGTTTCGTTTTGTTTTAAAGTGGCCACTTTGATTAAATTAAATTACAATATTATATTAACTTGCTTATTTTTAAAGATAAACCTAACAACCAATATATCAATAAAAAAATTATATTTTTAATGGTGTCACAGCCAACTACAACCCGTATTTAAAGTTGATGTTAAAATAACAAGAACAAATGAAAATAGGTAAAATTTATTTACAAATCATTAATCTATGCAAAAAAGTGGCCAAATGATGTCAAAAAATATTTTAAGTATGATTTCAAATAGGCAAGTTATAAATAAGCAAAACTCGAAACGTAATTTTTTTGTTTTTTATGAATAGCGCAAAATTACTAATTTTTTAAATTGAATAGTTGCTCTTAAATCAAAGATCATTTTGACTCATTTAACCAACTCTGTACTTTTACCGTTTATGAGAACCCAATACTGTTCACGATAACTGGGACACCCTGTATGGTATTTGATAAAAGCATAAGGTAAAATTTTGTTTTTTGTTGCGTTTGTTTTTGAGAAGAACATTTTCTTTTTGTTTTTTGTTAATTTATTTTGAGCAAAATTAATTAAACTTTTTTTCTATTCATGTAGGTATATGAAAGTTGTCATTTTCTCACTGCCTACTCTACATGAAAGTTTTACTTTTTTACACTAGTGGCGAAAGTTAATTTTCGCCAGTAGTGACTAAAATAATGTCAATGTCAATGTCAAATTGTAAAATTTACTATTTTTTTTAGCTTAAACTTATAACAAACTAAAATTGCGTTAATATTCTAATCAAATAATTTAATTTTTATGTAGCATTTTATATAAAAGCCTAAGAATGTTAAAAAAATGTATATTAAATATATTATAATATATTTCGTTTGCAGGTTATAATTTCATTTCCGTCAATGTCAGTGTAAAGGTGTCGCTATGGAAATGGAATGATTAATTAATACTTAATACATAATCACGGTCTACTACACAGGTTAGGAAGCCTGTCAAAAAATCTGGAACTTTTCAACATAAATTTCCTCTAGGTGGCGACAAGTCTAAGAACCATCTGCCATAAAAATCCGTTAGATGGCGATAAGTTTAAGAACCTCTGCTTGAAATGGGTGGAATCTTATTGTGAACAAAACTGACTTAAAAATTTGGTTAAAAGATTTAATACACATCCTCTGCTTGATTAAATTCGAATATTGCGAATTTTTTAAAAGAAAGCTTATAAACTTTGCTGACTATGTCAAAATCTTGTGCACGAACCGGTTCTTAGGCTTACTAACACCATCTAGCGATAATTTATGGCGAATAGTTCTTAGACTTATCGCCATCTCTGGGATAAATTACAGAACTAGTTATCGGCCTCAGTCGGTTTTATATGGGAGTTTCCCAACCTGTGTAGTAGACCGTGTACATTACATAATAATTATTGTCATTTAGTTCGTTTACATTAACTTTCGCTCTATAATAAATATAATTTTAATTTCATAGAAAAAATAGCATTTACCTACGACTCGAGATGAGATTTGCTCACTCGCCGTTTCGCGGCTCGTAAATAAATCTCACCTCACGAAAAAAACTGGACTTTCATCTCTTGTTGTAAAATATACTATTATCAATGAAATTATATTTGACTATTTTTTAATTTTATGAGGGTACATGCACAAAAAATTATCATTTGCAATCAAATCATGATTAAGAATAATCGGTTAACCGGTAACTTGTGAACTATTTCACCGAAAACCGGTTATAGAAATTAATACTGTCCAGTTTTCCAATCCCAATAGTCATTCTTTAATCCCTTGACTGGTCTCTACGAACTGAATTCGGGCTTTCTTTTCGCGCAAATACCGAGGCGCTACGATTTAAATTTGGGCATTTTTACCGCTTTTGCACCGTTGACCTTGTTCTACGAATTGGGTTCGAGCGGTTTTATCACGTTTGTGCCATGCTGTACGGTTTGAGGCCTTGTGCACACGAAGCGGATAACTTCAGTTGATCACGCGTTAGAGCCGGTTTTATGCACGCGACAGTATCAAGGCGGCGTAGGCAGATTTTTTTAACGTGCATTCTGTGTTGAAGCTAAAAGTTGGAAAAAGACAAAAATTAGGTTGGTCTTTCTCACCGACGCCAAAAGTCTCCTTTTTTCTTGACCCAAAAATCTTATGCAGGTAGATTTGGGTAAGTTGGGTTCGCGCAGTTTTTGCGTGTGATTTTTGTAACAAAAATTTTTTTTGAGGAGCTGATAGAAAACAGCCTAATTGTTGTATTTTTCAACTCACAGCTCCATTACAGAAGCAACATAAAAAAGGTTAGCCTTTGCCGCCGCGACATTGTCGAATGCATAAACCCAGGAATTTTATGTAAGGTTCAAGGGGTTAAAAGTAAAGACATACTTTTTTAGCCCATTAAAATTATTTGTCTACTAAATCAGTTTTTTTACGCACCTCTTGTAATCCTTCATCACCGTTTTGAATGTCTTCTTCATTATCCTTCCTATTCGAATATAGTTCAAAGTTTAATGCAGGTAAACTACCCCATTTTGGGGAATGTGGTGGACTATTGTGTTCATCGGGGCCTTGCATACATCGCGAGGCTACATTACGCATAACGTCCACTTTAAATACTAGATCGTCGAAAGCAGCCTGTTGTAGTAGAGGTGGTTTTAATCCAACTCGTACGTATGGACCAAGAGATGGCGTTGACCATGCGTGTGGTAGACCTCCTGGTTAAAAATGTTTAGAAATTGTATACATGTTCAAAAAAATTTAATTTAAGATACAGTAACAGTTAACATTGCAAAGAAAAATGTAAAAAAGAAATATACGATAAAAAATTATAACGAATGTGTTTTGTTAGAGAACCGATGAAGTGCAGCTATTAGTAATACATTTGATTTTGATTACATATGTTGGAATGATATACACTAAATGTAAAAATTTTACCAAATTGGTTAAAGGGGCAAAACATTTAAAATCTGTTTTCGAATTTAGAATAGTCTGACTGTTTTCTAAATAAAAGAAAAATTAGAAAAATCAAATTGTTTGTATCTTAAATATTTTTTTTTGTTTTTGTGTTATAAAATGCGACTTATTTGTAAATATATCTTAATTTTTTTTTAGTCCATCCTCAATTTTAAAAAAAACATGTAACATACTTAACTCAATAACACAAAAACTTAAAAAAATTATGAAGTTCACTATCGCCTAGAAAACATTTGAACAAAAACAGATGCTATCATTCAACCATGATGTGCATTTTTATAGTTTTCACAAAAAAGCAAAAAAAAAAGAATTTACTTTTTGGGCTATTTGAAATTTGAAAACAGATTTGTGATCAGTTTCAAAATGCTTCACATTATTGCTAATTTAGGTTACTGATATAGAAAAGAATATAATCTGAGAGCACTTGGTTGAAAATCACTTCAAATTTATGTGGATGACTTTTTTAAATTGAAATAGTAGGTATAGTCTGTCCAGCGAGTAAAGAGGGCTATCGGATTAACTGAATAATGCATAAATTTAAGTACGTAATGGTATGTTTCGTGTTTAAGTGCTTAGAACTCGATGACACAGAAAAAGACAGAATGCATATATGTATTTCGTTGCCGTCTTACTGCCCTAATCCGATAGCCCTCTTTACTCGCTGAACAGACTTTAGTTACAACAATCTGGAAATGTTTCAGTATTTTATAGAACGCCTATAAATAAAACTGTTAGGCATTGTTTATAAAGGGTTTAATTTTGTTTATTGCCTAGGTATTTTATTTAATGCCCAAAATGTTATTTATTAAATTTGTAATCAGAAAAAAAGTGCACAAATGATTCTGTCAGGAAACCATAATAAAAAAGCTTTATTAACCTGACTCTCATTTACTTGGTCACTAATAGAGGCGGTCAGGTTAAGAATTTTTTAGTTTAATGAAGTATACTCGAAATACTTAACGAAAATCTGATATCGATATCAGATTTTCGTGAAAATGAAGACATTTTTTTCTTCAGGTAAGCGTGTCTGTGTTATCAGATGTTTTATACCACTTTCAATTTTGGCAGTACAGACGAAAAATGAAATATCATTTTTGAAAATTTACTGCAACTTCTTTATTTAAGAATATGGAATTAAATATTACACAGGTTTTATATAACCTTTTTTATGCTTAATTTTACAAAATATATTTCAATTTTTTAACCATCTTGACTTTTGAGATATGAAGTGAACTTGAATTATTTTCAATGAAAACTTTAGTAGACCATGAGTTTATATGACAAAACATCATTTTAGCTTTTTAAAAATATACACTGTTATACAGGGTGTCCCAGATTACATTTCCAGCATGGGGATCTCGCTTATTATAAGAGATACAGGTTTGTTTAAATTAGATGAATTATTCCTTGGTATGAGGAGCCACAATCAATTTTTAAAAGTACAAAATTCCTTGTGCTTCAGATGTTATAGCAAAAAATATGAAAATGTCCAATTTCTTTTTTCTCTCATAACTTTTTTGTCTTAATCATTAGAACAATTTTATTTGTACTTTCTTAAGGCACTTTTTAATGGAAAATTTGACTGTTATTTTAGATTATTTTTAACACCTACCATTTTCGAGATATTACCAATAACTTCATTTTTTCTTATGGGCCGCAAAGTTGGCTATGGAATAGTTGAATGTGCGTTTTTTTTCTCTTTAAAATGAGATATTACTTGCTACGTTTATTTTTATAAATAAGTCACAAAATCAAGAAAAATCATATTTTACCAATCACTTATCAAGCTGTCTATAATAATAAAAACAAAAAACAACTAATTATGTGTCAAATGACAGTTACCATTTGTCTGCGATATCATTTATTACAATTTTATAGTATTGTTGAGTAATTCGATAGCCTTTGTAGCAAATTTGTTATCATATAATTATGGGCACATTCACAACTAATTAAAAATTTTGTATCTTGAAATGCCACATTATTTATAATAGAAAGTGTGTAAAATAAATAATTCTAATTAATTATTGATCTGTTTTGGATTTTTGGTTGGTTTGTCGAAAAAACCATATACTTTTAAATTTATTTCCAAATTTTTGTAATTACGCATCCTTCGTTGCCTTTTCTCGGGATATAGCTCTAATTATATTCGCTTAGCTTCTTCACAGTTTTTATGGCAAATCATGTAGCATCTCAACATGTCAAATTAATCGCTATTTTTAAATGTTGCCATCATTATAACAATTACTACAAAGACTATCGAATTACACAACAATAATGTGAAATTCTAATAAATGATAGCGCAGACAAATGGTAACTGTCATTTGACATTTAATTAGTTGTTTTTTGTTTTTATTTTCATAGATAACTTGATAAGTGTTGGGTAAAATACGATTTTTCTTGATTTTGTGACTTATTTATAAAAACAAATGTAGCAAGTAATATCTCATTTTAAAGAGAAAAAAAACGCACATTCAACTATTCCATAGCCAACTTTGCGGCCCATAAGAAAAAATGAAGTTAGGGTTAATATCTCGAAAATGGTAGGTGTTAAAAATAATCTAAAATAACAGTTACATTCTGCCTAAAAAAGTACCTTCAGAAGGTACAAATAAAATTGATCTACTGAAAGTTATGAGAGAAAAAAGAAATTGGACATTTTCATATTTTTTGCTAAAACATCTGAAGTATGAGGAATTTTGAACTTTTAAAAATTGATTGTGGCTCCTCTCATACTAAGGAATAATTAATCTAATTTAAACAAACCTGTATCTCTTATAATAAGCGAGATCCCCATGCTGGAAATGTAATCTGGGACACCCTGTATACCGGGTGTCACACGTTCATGGTACACCCACCTTTTTCTCTTTATTTTTCTAGATTTTTTTTGAAACTCGGGGCATCGTATAAACTCCATAAACGTCACTTTTTGACACACAAACGAATTTTATCCACTTCCTGTTTCAGCAGAAGTGACACCAACTTTTGATTTTTAAATGGAACCCTGTATATAATTGCATTTTTGGATTCTACATAATTTTCTGAATCCAATAACACCAAAAAAGTGACATTTCAAATGTCAAATGTTTTTTAAATTGATTTTTAGTTTTTAATTTAAGTGTGCCATGACTGCTCCGATTTATTCACATTGAGCCATGTAATGCTACAAAAAACAAAAGCACGTCAAACTTAGTTAATTAAGCGATTTATTAATGAACATAGTTTTCCAAAAAGGTTTTTTGGACAAACCTTTTTTTTTTCAAATGGAACCATCTTGGTACCAAGGTACCATTCGGTACAACCATTTATAACGAATCGTCTAATATGCCCATTTTGCATCTGCGACAAATACAACAAAAGTTACTGTTTATCAAAAAATTTATTTTTATTTCAAGAGGTAACTAAGGTGGCTTTGAAACAATGCAATATTTAGCTTGTCATACATTTATTTGAATTCAGAAGATTATGTAGAATCCAAAAATGCAATTATATACAGGGTGTTCCATTTAAAAATCAAAAGTTGCGAGTTTCAAAAAATGTTCTTAAAAAATAAAGAGAAAAAGGTGGGTGTAACATGAACGTGTGACACCCGGTATGTGTAGCAAAAAACAACAGAAATATGGCTTAGTTTGAGAAACCTTCCCTACACAGTTTGCCATGACATTGTGAAAAAGTTATGTTTGCAATTAAAAAATGATTAAACGTCATTTTTAGGTAAGGTCTGCATTGGTTTTAAAATTAATCCTGAAAATGTTTATAAAAAACCTTTACAACATTTAATACAATATTTATAAATAAAGAAGCAAATTTTCCAAACCGATGATTTAATTATTCATCTGTAGTGGCAAAATGGAAAATGATATAAAAAATCTGATAACACAGGCATGTTCATCTCAAAAGATATATATACATATAAGATATAAGATTTTCGCTAACTATTATAGTAACTGAGATACCCGTAAAACAATCGAATTTGGTCCAACCTGCACATCATGTACAGGGTGGTCCAAATTCGATGGGATTGCATGGATATCTCGGTTAATATTTAAGATAGAGAAACGGTTAAACTAACAAAAATGTGCAGTTTTTTGAGACAAACTCAGAACCGTTTTCAAAAATATTCTATCATTTCTGGTTTTCGAGTTATTGAATAAAAATAGTTTTTTTGTCATATTAATAATGTGTCATATCTCCGTTATTGTTGTAAATATTGAAAATATTTATGAAGATAATTTTTAGATATTTTTATGTTTAATTTGATTATACTAAACAAAAATAATTTTACGCTCGCCGTTAAAAAGTTATGACACAAACTTACCTTTTTTTTTTAAATAGGAGCGATAGTTGGCTATGTTCCAATAATACGCAAGTTATGAAGGATTTTTTTTAAAGAAAATCATAGTAGGCTGTGAAAACAAAAAAAAACAAGATGTTTAACCTTATAAAACTCATGTGGTACAAGTTACCAAGGTTTTTAAATCTGTTGTTGAGATAAACATCAAAAATTTTTGAACTTAAGTTAAACAGCAATATACTAATTACATTACTGCTGATTCTGACTACTTATATCGTTGTTTTCTTATTTTCATATATTTATAATGTTATCGCAACAACAAATTACAAAACCTTGGTAACTTGTACCACATGAGTTTTATAAGGTTTTACATCTTGTTTTTTTTTGTTTTCATAGCCTACTATGATTTTCTTAAAAACAATAATCAAAAAACCTTCGTAACTTGGGTAATATTGAAAATAAATACATCAACTCTTATATATTTGGAATGAGAAAAAAATAAGGAAAGTAAATAGGTCATAGCCAACTATCGCTCCTATTTAAAAATAGGTAAGTTTGTGTCATAACTTTTTAACGGCGAGCGTAACATTTTTTATTTGAGTATAATCGAATTTTACATAAAAATATCTAAAAATAATCTTAATAAATATTTTCGATATTTACAACAATAACGGAGATATGACATTATTAATATGACAAAAAAACACTTTTAATTCAATAACTTGAAAACCGGAAATGATAGAATATTTTTGAAAACGGTTTTGAGTTTTTCTCAAAAAACTGCAAATTTTTGGTAATTTAACCGTTTCTCTATATCTTAAATATTAACCGAGATACCCATGCAATCCCATCGAATTTGGACCACCCTGTATGTATGGTCACTTAAATATAGTTTAGCACTTTTATTTTATTTGCAATGAATCAATGACCGAGGAACAAAGGTTTTTCTTTCAAATGATGTAATTTGTTTTAATCAAAAATTAAATTGATGTATTCTGAAAATTTTAGGACAAACAGTTGAATTCAAAAAAAAAATTAAATGGTTCTCTGTGTTTATTTGCTATAAGTATGTTACCGAGGTAATCACCAATTCCAGGATACAAGCTAACAAACCCAAATGAACTTTGCTGATTCTGGTTTTGAATTTATCAGGAAAAGTTTTTGCTAACAAGCATTGGTATCGCAATCCACAAATTTTACTTTGCTTCTAGTCTAGTAGACATGGGGATTACTACCATTCATAAAAATCTCACTGCACAGGTGGATCGAAAGCCATGCATATGCACCAACCCAGCCCGTAACTAGACAATTGCAAGCTAATTGTTAAAATTGTCATCCCCAGCATTTTCATTTCGCTTACATTAAACATGTTCAAAGTTTTTGGTGAACCAATACAAGGGAAAAATTTTGTGTGGACCGTAACAAGAATTGGAACACTGCACACGTTTGGATAGAAAAGTGTGGCCTTGACTGGCAAATGTGGAATTAAGATTTAATTAAATTAGAGCTTGTAAATTCTAAGTTGCACGAAGCTCTATGAAAATATACAGGGTGTTTCAAAGCTCATAATCACCTATAATATACAGGGTTCTCGTTTTTCGAGGGCCACTATGGGGATCTCGTAAACGGTAAGAGTTACGACCGGTTAAATTAGGGTAAATTGTACATTCAGGTGCTTAATAATTTGACGCAAACAGAACTTATCCAGCTTTTTTAGTTTTTGAGATATAGGAGAAAAAGTAAAAAAGTGTATTTTTGTTTTTTGTCCGTAACTTTTTCATTTGATGTCAAATTTCATTTTTGTAAAAACATTTTTAAAGCCACTTTTTGCAAGGAATCAAATTCCCCAATTATATTTTTCGTGCGACGTTTCGTTTTTTTAAAACCATCATCAGGTCAATTTTTTCTTATGGACGCTATATCTGATTTTAACGCCAATTTGTAGCTTTTTTTTTAAATTCGACAATGTATAACACTTGGCACTTTTTTGAAACAATTGTTAAAAATGGCAAAAACAAATATTTTATTTAAAACAAATCCCAATCGGCATGGTAAATAATTGTCTTTGTCCCTTTTTTCTTGGAAGGAGGTGAGTGAACCGTATGAAATTACTATTAAAGGGATTTAATTTAAAAAATCGGTATTAATAAATATGTTAGCAATGCATTAACATTGTTCTCTTAGCAAATATTTTTAGAATATTCTCTTTGGTTAAGTAATAAATTTCTCTAAAATGTGTATTTAATCCTTATTTGGCATACAATTATTTGTAACAAAATTCTCTTAATAAAATAATATGTGTTCATAGTTTACAAAAAACGTCCAGAAATCTGTTTACGCTTTTTGCTTATTAGAAGTCATTAATGCAGATAAAAGGCATAACTTGTTATTTTTTGTTACAAAATAAGGATTAAATACACATTTTAGAAAAATTTATTACTTAACCAAAGAAAATATTCTAAAAATATTTGTTAATAAGTGAACAATGTTAATGCATTTCTAAAGTATTTATTAATACCTATTCTATTGATTAGTAATTTCATGCGGTTTACTTACCTGTTTCCAAGGAAAACGGGACAAAGACAATTATTTACCATGCCGATTGGGATTTGTTTTAAATAAAATATTTTGTTTTTGCCATTTTTAACAACAATTGTTTCAAAAAAGTGCCAAGTGTTATACATTATCGAATTCAGAAAAAAATGCTCTACAAATTGGCGTTAAAATCAGATATAGCGTCCATAAGAAAAAATTGACCTGATGATGGTTTTAAAAAAATGAAACGTCGCACGGAAAATATAATTGGGGATGCTGATTCCTTGCAAAAAGTGGCCATGAAAATGTTTTTACAAAAATGAAATTTGACATCAAATGAAAAAGTTACGGGCAAAAAACAAAAATCCACTTTTTTACTTTTTTTCCTATATCTCAAAAACTAAAAGAGCTAGATAAGTTCTGTTTGCGTCAAATTATTAAGCACCTGAATATAATCAGATATAGCGTCCATAAGAAAAAATTGACCTGATGATGGTTTTAAAAAAATGAAACGTCGCACGGAAAATATAATTGGGGATGCTGATTCCTTGCAAAAAGTGGCCATGAAAATGTTTTTACAAAAATGAAATTTGACATCAAATGAAAAAGTTACGGGCAAAAAACAAAAATCCACTTTTTTACTTTTTTTCCTATATCTCAAAAACTAAAAGAGCTAGATAAGTTCTGTTTGCGTCAAATTATTAAGCACCTGAATATACAACTTTGCCGCAATTTAACCGAAGTTGTAACTCTTACCGTTTACGAGATCCCCATAGTGGCCCGCGAAAAACGAGAACCCTGTATATTTCATTTTTAAAAATATCCACAACAAACCTTTTATATTATTAAAACCATGGCCAACTTCATTCATAATCCGCTCAGCTGCTTGCTTCGCTACTTATAAGGCCGTCCCAGTTCAAAATTTTTTGTTGTTGTGAGAAGTCAAAATAGTACGTCAGGTGGTGCCCTCAGTGATGTCATTTATGTTCAAAAATGTCATGTTAATACTAATACATAATGTCAGTTAAATGTCTGAATTAAGAAAAATTCTACAAATATTTCTTTGAATAATTACAACTATTATTGTTTATGGTTTAGTTCGTAATTATCACTGAGTTTGGCAAATGCGTAAGTATTTTTTAGCAAAGCAACAAACCCGTCAAAAAATTGTGAGATTGGTAAAGCACATTTATGTATTTCCGGGAATTTCGCGTAAGCCAAGCTGATTGCTGTTGGTTATTTTTACAGGTAGATAATTATTATTCAAGTCCAAAGTTTAATGGAAATACTAGAAGTATTATGGGACGAACTTTCAATTTAAAAATATAGGTAGTCATTGATATACTTCATAGGTAGTGCCAGTTGATGTACCTTTTGATGTTTATGGTCGATTGGGATGGCCATATAAGTAGCGTAACGGATTATGAATGAAGTTGGCCATGATTAAAACACTAAAAAAACATTTGGAAAAATAGTTGAATAACGCCCCTAATAATATGCATGAAAATTCTAAATTATAATGACACTATTTATGTAATTTTTCCACTATTTAACAATATGTAACGTCTGTAGAGATTATTTTCAACAATAAACGAGATATTAAAGATGTTACTGGTCTCTGGGCCACCCGTATTTGCAATTTAATAACAATAAATGTTTTTCTGTAACGAACAATGTGACTTATTTGGATTAAAACAGTGAAACGAGCAATTAAACAGTCTGATTTTCAAATTTTACCCTTTAAACCAGTGTTTCTCAAAGTGTGGACCCCTGTGGATTTCTGAATCCTTCTGAAGGGGTCCCACGAGCTTTTCATTATACTCAAAAATCATTCAAATTCATTTGCCAGGCTAAGTTAAAGACAAAATATTGTCTACAAAATAATTCATTGGGATACTTATTAAGTTATGAATTTTATTAGAGGTCCTCAGTGTTAAAATTTTAAGAAACACTGTTTAAGACCATAACCCCATACCTCTCGGATGGTGAGTCACACAAAATTTGTTTTAGTTGGATTCAAAAATCTCTTCATCGAAAAATAGTTGACAAACCTTAAATTAACATAATGTAACAATTGTTTCGCAGTATCGAAAAAAAAAGAACGATAATACAGAGCTTTTAAATGACAATGGTTTGAAGAAGCAAAAACTCAAAAAAAAAATAGGAGTAGTAAAATTACTGTTAGAACTAAGCGTGAACGAAAACAAATAAACAAATGAAGATAATGCAAGAAGAAGCAAGAAAAAAAAGAAAAACAGCGAACCTTTAAGCAGACATAACAAAAGAAAAACACTTGTTAACTTAATATAGCAAATATATTAATATGAACTTCTACACAAAGACTAAAGCAAATTTTAAAAAATCTGTACCCATTAATTCGGGATAGTCTTCAATTCCGGCAATATTAACATATCGACGGTGACTGTTGCGGGTTCGGGAATCTTCACTAATTCTGCTAAGAATGGGTGGAATTATGGCCGCGTTGGCTTCCGACGTCATGCCCAATATTCCACGATGTTCGGGACTTTCAGGTTTCCACTCGTTGTCAGTTGTTTCTTCACTGTCGTCAAACTGGGATTTCCACTGACTCGCTAATGTTAAAGCTCCACCTTTTGTTACCTGTAATAACATAAAAAATTTCAAATTTAATTATGATAAACGCAATGTGTACCGTACACATTAGGTTTGCTAATTTCGCACATGCTAATGTATCATACAATGTTCATCATTTAGTCGTGTAATTATTATACACTAATGTTGATGTTTTACTCATACATAAGTACAGGGTGGTCCAAATGCGATGGGATTGCATGGGTATCTCGGTTAATATTTAAGATAGAGAAGCGGTTAAATTACCAAAAATTTGCAGTTTTTTGAGACAAACTGTTGGCAATCTTTTCAATAAAACACAAAGGAGATTTTGACTATTTAATAAATAAACATAATAAACATAATTCGTTAGGGAAACGGTTAAATTAACAAAAATGTGCAGTTTTTTAAAGCAAACTGTTGGCAATCTTTGCAATAAAACACAAAGGAGATTTTACCTATTTAATAAATAAACATAATAAACATAATTCGTCACACCATGCGGCCGTCATTCGTCATTTCGCAACTTTAAAATGTTTTTCAAAATTCCATAAAACATGCTGCTTTATTTTTATCATTTTTAAAAAACTACGTACTCTTATGAAACTATAGTGAAAAAATGTGACATGTGAAATTATAGCAATTGTACAGACTATTTTCAATGCCCATACAGGGTATCTCGGTTATTATCAGAGATAGAAAAAAATTAAGTACGTAGTCTCGATATATTTTTTCGAGAGAAATTCATTGGCGTAAACAGATTTTTGATATCTTTTTTAATTTTCGAAATATAGCCAAAATCCGATTTTTGGCACTCTTCAAAAATGTTAAATATCTCGCTTAAACGAAAAGATGCAGAAAAACTTTAAAGACATTTTTGGAATGATTTTTTGTGCTTAATAAGATAGCGATGTTCAATTGTTTTTTACTCACATCAATACTGATGTATTACACCTAACTTTCTTATTTTAACACATATGGGACCAGCAGCAATTACCTGAAATATGTGCAAAGGACCGGTAAATTTAATGGACTTTTAGGTTGGGACCGGTGGCGTAGATTAACTTTATACCTGCCATGCATATTGGACCGGTTACGCGCGTTAATTGCGTTAAAATAATACTGTCGTCATTATTAGTTTACGTTTGGCCTGATATACATCATATTGCCAAGTTAACGTATTTTTTGCTGATATTCTTAGTTTAATTATTTAGATAAAATTCATACTTATAATTATTAAAATGACCTTACAAAATAACAGTTTTGGAGATATAAGTGATCTGTTTGCTGACAACTTATCAAATCTGCCAAGTGATTTGGACACAAACTTTGACAGTGATAGTGACGAAAGTATTGTTGAAACTAGAAAACGACCTGCAAAGAAACTTGACTCTTCCGAAAGTGAATGTAGTTCCAAAGCTAGTGATAATGAAGAGGAAGATACATGGTTAGATATAGACGAATTTCCAATAGTAGAATCTTTTGCCGGCGATTGTGGAGTAAAAATTATACCAGATAATCCAAGTAGTGTGGAAAGTATACTCAATTTGTTTATCGGAGAAGATTTTTTTGATATGTTAACATATCAGAGCAACTTATATTACAATCAAAATAAAGATAAATTTAAAGTGTTTGCAAAAACGGCAAAATTTACAGATATTACCACTATAGACATGAAGAAATTTTTTAGACTAATTATTCTTATGGGTCAAATTAAAAAAGACCACATTAAAGATTACTGGTCGAGGGATGTTTTAATTGAAACGCCGATTTTTTCACGCTCTATGAGCAGGAATAGATTTTCGCAAATATGGCGAGCATGGCATTTCAATGATAACACAGCACAAAGTATTGACAGCGGAAGATTAGTAAAAATACAACCAGTGTTGGAATATTTTAAAAACAAATTTACACAAGTCTACAAACCCAAACAACATACATATTTCTTTAGATGAGGCAATGATTCCATGGAGAGGTCGACTATCGTTTAGGACGTACAATCCCGGAAAATTGAATAAATATGGCCTGTTAGTGAGAATGCTTTCCGAAAGCGATACAGGCTATATAATAAATTTGGAAATATATTCTGGAACTGGCAAAAAATTAGAAGAAACGATATTTTCTTTATTACAACCATGCGTAGGAGTGTGGCATCATGTTTACCAAGACAACTATTACAATAGTGTACATATCGCAGAAGTTATGAAAAAGAAGAAAGTAAGAGTGTGTGGGACAATACGGACTAACAGAGGTTTACCAGTTGCTTTCAAAGCAAAAGGAAAATTATTAAAAAAAGGTGAATTTGCTTTTACCAGAAAAGGTGATGTATTATTACAAGCATGATATCCACGATTCACGATTCTACAATGGTTTATGTTAGACAAAACAGAAACGGAGAAGATGTCATAAAACCTAAATGTATTTTAGACTATGATAAATACATGAAGGGAGTTTACAGATCGGACCAATATCTAGCATATGGTTCAATATTGAGACATACAAAAAAGTGGACGAAAAAAGTTGTGTTGTTTTTAATGAATTGTGCTCTAGTGAATGCATATAAGGTGTATAAAATCTTAAATCCCCAAAAATTATTAAAATATAAATCTTTTTTAAAAGAAGTTGCAAAAATTTGGATATCTGTAAAAGTTAATTGCCAAAATTTACCTTTGGATAACACATCATCATTTATTGTTAATCCACCAAATCGTTCCGACGATTTGCGAATTCACATTTTGGAAACAATTAAAGAAAATAGCAAAAAAAAATATCCACAAAAACGATGCCTAGTTTGCAAAGCAAACAATTTAGGAAAAGACACTAGATACGTATGTGGTGGTTGTAAGGTACCTTTACACAAGGGGTTGTGTTTTTATAAATATCATTCTAAAAAATAATAGAGTAACACTTTCCTATGTTAAATCAAACATTATTTGTAATGTTACTTTATAGTGATATATTTTATAGTTTATAGTTGTAATGTTGCATGTATGTATAATATATACCTAATTATTGTATATATATGTATTTATTATGTAATAATATAATGCCAATTATTTTCAAAATGTGTTTCTTTTGCATATATTCTAAATTTATACTTGCTAGAAATGCGGGAACCCACTAGGTCAGATAGTAACTACCCGGTCCTCAGGTACAAGATTAAGTGGCGTTAATTAACGTGAGTGGTCCATTGTGCATGGCCCAGAGAAACGTAGATTAACGGTGCCGGTCCGATATGTGTTAAAAGGCAACCATAAGCAAATTATGTATTTTTGAAAAGCGCAAAAAATAAGCTTTCGATTCATGTCAAAGCCAACTATGGTTGCCATTTAAAATAAGAAAGTTAGGTGTAATATATCGGCATTGATATGAGTAAAAAACAATTGAACATCGCTATCTTATTAAGCACAAAAAATCATGCCAAAAATGTCTTTAAAGTTTTTTCTTTCTTTTCGTTTAAGCGAGATATTGAACATTTTTGAAAAGTGCCAAAGATCGGTTTTGGCTATATTTCGAAAATTACAAAAGATATCAAAAATCTGTTTACTGCAATGAATTCCTCTCGAAAAAATAAATCGATACTACGTACTTAGTTTTTTTTCTATCTCTGATAATAACCGAGATACCCTGTATGGGCATCGAAAATAGTCCACCCTGTACATATAAAACTGACTATCATATAAAACCTTCTGAAAATCATGTTTAGTTATATTCCGGGTGATGCCGTTTGACTGTCGCACCACTATAACTTTGTTATTTTAGGAGGCAGAGGCAACCTCTATAAACCTTATATTTTTGTAAATCGCAGGATTTTTTTTATCAAATAACATTAAAATGTTTTTTTTTACATATACTACGTTTACATGGTGAAATTAATAGGCATTGAGTCAATTCGAACTACATTAATTCGATATGTAAACAGTTGATAAGACGCATTCTGTTCGCTAATAAGCATTTTACTAATTTCAGATTTTTGCTAACTATTACGGTAACTGAGATACGCCCATAAAACATTCGAATTTGGTCTACCCTGTACATGCAAAGTTAAAAATACAATTTTTCTAACCTGTTGACTGACGTTTTCATCATCTATAACGGCAAACTGCGTTAAACTCTGGTCACGAACACCAGATCTCGAACTCCTAGCAGCCGAAGGTTGTCGTCTCCTGGGTCTCTCTTGTTCCGGAGTGGCAGGAGAATCAACGATATTGGTTCCCGACTGGGGTGCTGGTGTAACTACCCTCAGGCGACCTAGAGTAGCCACACCTGACTGGCTTTTCCTAAGAGGCACGGGCTTCTGATTAGCATCTGACGTTGACCTGGCCGATGCTGCTCCTTCGTTATCCAACTTTTCTGGTGGCTGTTCCAGGTGTGAAGTTGCGCGACGTCTCTGACCTGTAAAAATATGTTTCAAACATAAAATTATAAAAAAAACAAAATTAAGTTTGTAAAATTTGCAACCATGATTATTTACAAATTTTCCATAAACATTTTTTCTTAGTGAATTCAGGTATTTTATAAACTACTTAACAATTCCATAAATACCTAACATACACTCCATTTGTTTATGACAAACTAAATCTAGCAAAGTAATTTGGGCTTTGTGGTGTGAACTTACAACTGCCAACTTAAAATGTAGGTTATTTATTAATAGTCGACATATTTTCACAAATAATTTCTTATACCATATTAATATAGTTTTTACAGTTCTCAGATTAACTTTTATTTGCTCTTGATTATGTGAATGTTATGCTTTATTCAGGGTGTTTCACTTTTCGATATGGCACAATTACTATCTCCGTAAATAATAAAAACACAATGTTGCTTAAATAGGATAAAAGTTAGCTATTTAAGAGTGCACTTTAAACAAGATATTGTTTTGTTCAACAATTCCATAGTTGGCGTAATACTACTATAACAAAAAAAAAAGCAATCGATCACAATTTTTAAACTTACATACATTTTCTTTGCTATTAAATGGTGATAGAAAATTTTTATTTACAAATTACCGTGCAAGATAATTAATGAAACATTTCTTTTAAATGGCAATCTTAGAAGGTGATGACTTAGATATAAAGAAAATTAATGTTGCCATGGAAAAAACAATAACAAACTTCCATTGTTTTATTTCGAACCTTGCTAGCCTATGCTAACACTCTTTGACGATAACATTAAAACAAATGTTGTGCAAAATTTAAATAACGATATTAATATAAAACATTTTTATCTTAGATTTCGCTCCAGCTCCGCTCCAACATTAATCTGCCTGCTCCAACTCCGCTCCATGCTCCAAATATTGATAAAATGTTTAAAATAAGTTTTTTAATTAAAAGCTTTGATTTTATCGGATATGTGTAAATGGGTCAAAAATTACAATATTTGACCCTGACAAACAGGTTAAGTTAAATAAATGTTTGTAAGAACAAATTATTGATCTTCAAATGTTGAGAAAATGTGTTTTTTTAATAAATTGTACATAAAACACTGGAGCAGTGGAGCAATCAAAATTATATACTCCAGACTCAGCTCCAGCTCCGGGAAAAAAAACCATTGCTCCGCTGCTCCGCTCCAAACCCCTGCTTTTAATCGATTTAATTTTTTTTTGTGGATATCACGCAAGCCATGGAATTTTCAAACAAAACAGTATCTTGTTTAATGAACACTCCTGAATAGCTAACTTTTGTCCCACTTAACTAACCTAGTATTTTCATTATTTACTGGGATAGCAATAGTGGCACATCGAAAAGTGAAACACCCTGTATACTAAATAAAATGTAAATTTTAATCAGTTCTCGATAGCTTTTAACTGTTGACAAGTGAATTAATGCAACAGAATAAAATTACCAGGATACCAATTATTAAAAAATTTCAAAAATTTGCAAAAATCATGACTGCAACCTAACAGATTTGAAATTACTGTTAGTGTATCACAAAGAAATGGAATTGACTATTGATTAGCTATTTATTATTCCATTCATAATAAAATGATCAGTAAATCTTTTCATTCGTTCTCTGCCAAAAAATAAAAGACATTGTCTAGAATACCCAGTCATTTTACAGATTTCTTTCGTTTTAGAATTGATGATTTAATATTATGTTATTACCTTGTGGAACTGGTTCTCCCACGGTGGCATTGCAATTTTTATCAACAGTTTGTCTTGGAGCATTCGTCTGCGTATCGGTAACTAAAGGGGCTGTATTTTCAGTTTCTATCCTCCTCCTCCTTGCTTCCAACTGTGCCTAAACAACAAAAAATTACAGTATTTTTTGGTGCCTTCTTTCTCCAATACATTTAAATTTGAACAGTTTTTTGAGTAAATACGAGTTTTTTAACACTTTCATGTAATTCAATCAGTTTCAATATTCAGCAAACTTCTATTACGTGTAATTTAAACAATGTATCTTGATACTCTAACCATAAAACAAAACGTTAATGAACAACCATCACAAATTATTTAATGGTTACTTTAAATATCCAAATTTATTGTATTTGAAACTCTTTGGTACAATTTACAACTGAAAAAATATTAGTGTTTGGTACTATCAAGTAAGCCCTGAATAAGTTCTCCAATAGTTTTTAAAACTTTTTTAATGACTGACTTTTAACCATTAAAGGGTTGCAAAATTTTATTTAAAATATTAAAATTTGAGGTATTTATCAGTGTTTTAAATATCAAAACTTTGATTTTCTCAAGTCAGAGCCAAGCGAGGAATTTTGGGTTTGGAAGAAACATGTATTTATAATGGTGATTATAAAACCAGTGACTTTTAGCATGCATTGAAAAAACAAAACATGGTCAATCAAGGCTCTTTCAGAGTGGGCCCAGAACCACAATTGTTTTTTTTTTGCTACCTTACAGCTATGCCTCCGACAAGCCTTTATAAGATGTTTACGGTGCATAACTTCATTCGGACCAGTATGGGGATCTCGCTTAATATAATACATTAAGATTCGGTTGAATTAGCATAGTTACACTTACACATATTACGGCTCAATCTGTGGCAATGGTCAGATATTTTAAAATTATTTTTCTTGATTTTGAGTTGTTTATAAAAATAAATATGGCAAATAATATCTCATTAGAAAGAGGCAAAAGAGGCACGTTTAACTATTCCAAAGCCAACTTGATAGCACATACGAAATAATGAAATTAGTGGTAATAACTCAAAAATGAAAAGCGATAAAATATCTAAAATAATAGTTAACAATCTACATAAAAAAGTACCTCAAGAAAGAACAAATATAATTGATCTTATTAAGACAAAAAAAGTTATGAGAAAAAAAATTTTTTTTTTTTTTGCTATAACTTCTGAGGTACGAGGAATTTTATACTTTTAAAAATTGATTGTGGCTCCTCTCATACTTAGGAAACAATTCATCTAATTTAAACAAACCTGTATCTCTTATAATAAGAACGATCACCATGCTAGAAATGTTATCTGGGAGACCCTGTACAGCATTTGTTTTTTTTTCCAATATCGTACAACTTGTAGAAAAATTTAACAAAACAAAATTGACCTACACAAAGAAACTACTGTTTGAGCAAATAATGATTCACATTCACGAATTTAAGTAATTAAAAATGCAGTACTGATGCATAAGTTTATTTTCATTGAAAATAAATAAAACTATGGATGGATGTGTCATTCACCGGTGAATTTCTGATCGCTTAAAAATCGAGTTTTATGCAAGAGAAAACTGGTGGATCTGTGATTGTTTTTATGTGATCGCCATATCAGACTGTAAATACATGACGATACTGGCCGACTACCACTTTTACAATACTTCAGAAACACAAAGTTTAAGTCCAATGAACTTAATGGCCGCCAATAGCTCCAAAAGGTTTGTACTGATGTACCGTGTGTCTAACATTACACCGGAAATGCCATCAAAACAGTCAAAAACTGTCTTACACTCAACCGGTTGAAGTATGGTGGGAACATCGCGTCTTGTATTACAGCGGTGGAGGTTTTGGTGCTATCGGCAGCCATTTAACCCACCGAACTTGAAGCCAGTGTTTTTTTGGTAGATTGTGGAAGGGGTAGCAGCCATTATAGTCTACAGTACTGTTTTATACGACAACAGGTGAAGTTAGGTTAGAAACAATCACGGTTCCACCGCTTGTTTATGTAAAATAAATAGTAGTAGTATTTGATTACTTCCGTGTATCTTACATTCCACCGGCGATGGCACCGGTGCCACCAAAACAGTCAAAAACTGTCTTACATTCAACCGGTTGAAGTGTGGTGGGAACATCGTGTTCTTACATTCAACAACTGTTTTCAAGCAACCATAAATCCACCGGTGAATGACGTCATCAATCAACCGGCTGAATATAAGAAAATGGTGATGCCATCAGCTGGCATCTGATGGAATATTAGACACAAACCGTGTGTCTTACCATGGCCAACTTCATTCATAATCCGCTACGCTACTTATATGGCCGTCCCAATTGACCATAAACGTCGTTCCCAAGTAAACGTCAAAAAAGTACGTCAACTGGCGCTCCCTGTGAAGTATATCAATAACTATATTTTTCAAATTGATAGTTAGTCTCATATTTCTGTGAAACTTTGGACTTGAATAATAATTATTTACCTGTAAAAATAACCAACAGCAATCAACTTCGCTTATGGGAAATTTCCTGAGGTAAATATGTGCTTTACCAATCTCACAACTTTTTGACGGATTTGTTGCTTTGCTAAAAAATATTTATACTTTTTCCGAATTCAGTGACAATTGCGAATTAAATCATGAAGAATAATTGGTATAACTTTTCATAAAAATGTTTGGGGAATTTTTCTTAACTTGGACATTTAACTGCCATCCATCATTAGTATTAACATGACATTTTTGAACATAAATGACATTTAAAATACATCACTGAGGGCGCCACCTGATGACGTACTATTTTGACGGCTGATTCTGACTTCTCACAACAATGAAAAATTTGGAATTGGGACGGCCATATAAGTAGCAAAGCAAGCAGCTGAGAGGGTTATGAATGAAGTTGGCCATGGTCTTACATTGCACCAAGGTCCAACCGGTTGATTGATGACGTCATTCAACGGTGGATTTGTGGTTGCTCGAAAACAGCGGTAGAATGTAAGAACACGATGTTCCCACCACACTTCAACCGGTGGAATGTAAGATACACGGAAGTAATCAAATACTACTACTATTTATTTTACATAAACAGCTAATATAGCACCCATAAAAAATAAAATGTTGACTTTATAACTGTGTCATGAAAAAACTAATACCAATAATATTTGATATGTAAAATTATGACAACCCACAGAAATTTTGACTTTTAATTTTTAAAACTAGAAGAGATATTAAATACAATGAAAACTGCAAATTTTAATTTTTTACTTTAATCAAGTTATCTACTCATAAAGCTCTATTTTACATAATTTTTTGCTAATTTAACCGAATCTCTACCTCTTAAATTACATTAAAATTAAAAACAAGATTCACATGGTGGACCAAATTAATTGCTACACTGTGTAAAATTGTTTTTCATATGTATAATTTTCTTTAAAAATAAATAAAAAGATTATGGACAAGTTCTGATTTCACCTTATCAGCGAGTCAATTCTGATTAACTTACAGTTATCTCACCTCTAAGTTCCAAAATGGGGGAATAAATAAACCAAATTTTCTGAACAAGGATGAACGGGGAGAAGGTACAGTTTGAGGTCGATCAACACAATTTACTCTAACGTCTAAATGCTCAAAATCGTCCAAAAAGTCCAATTTTTGCATAAGTTCGCTATAATTATTGTTACTCTGCTCTCCGGCCGAAGTTCCGTAAACTTTCAGTCTTGTTACGCTTACACTTGCACTAATTTTCTAATAAATTTAGTTTAGTAAAATATTATAATAAGAAACAACCTAATGGTATAGAGGCGTTAGACGAAGAAGAAGAAGAATACAAAAATGAAAAAAATACAATTATTATTTCGATTATTTAAGTTGCTCCAAACTTACATCAGTTTAGCTGAATAGCACTTTTTATTATTAAAATAACGTCTTCCAATTTTTTTATTAAAATATAACCGTCCATTCTATTTACAAATAAATTTTTGTGTTTAATGCCTAATTTACATTGGTATAGTAGCTTATGCAAGTAACTAAAGCAAGTAGCTAAAGCAAGTTACTAAATCAAGTAGCTAAATTATGCGTCTACACACAATTTAGTGAAGTTGTTTAGTAAACTGACAGAAATGGACTATCGTGCGATAATCCGCTTATCAGTCAAAACATGTATTGAAAATTTGAGCGAAGAATTATTGGAAATGGTACGGGGTGATAAGAAAAATTTAATTGTGGTATCTTCACCCCAACGTACTAGTGCCATATTTTTTCTTTTTACACTTTTTACACACGTTAAGCGCACTTGACAGTGACGTTTAAAAAGGAAGCGCAGGTCAGGTCACTTGCGCAAGTAAATAGAAATTACTAATCACTAAATTGTTTACTTGCGCAAGTACTAAACAAAAGTGTCTACACGTTGCAAGTAGCTAAATTTAGCTACTTGATTTAGTTACTTGCATTAGCTACTATACCAATGTAAATTCGGCATAAATATCGTTATTTTCCTTCATACATTTTTTATAATAGCTCTATTCTTAATTTTATACAGACAACTTCAAATAATAGGTTTAAAAACAGAAATTTTAAAATTAAATAGCTCAAAAACAATTAAATGTACGAGGCTTGTTCAACTGAAACCCATCTTTATATCAAATCAGCCGTGGAAACAAATGCAACAATGCAAATGACATTGTATTATCAAGTGTTTGTAGCCTACACAGTTTGTCGAAGTTTAAATTGCATTTTGCATTTACAATTTTTGGTATAAAAATGCAGAGGCGGATTTAACAGCGGGCGCACCGGGCGTGCGCCCTGGGCCCCGACTTCTGAAGGGCCCCGCAAAACCACAACTAATCATTTAATAAGATGGTTTACATGTATTTTTATTTTCCCTGTATCTCTTTTTTTTTAAGGGGCCCAATATTTTCCTCTGCGCCCGGGGCCTCAAGCAACTTTAATCCGCCTCTGTAAAAATGGCATTTGTAGTCGAAAATCCGTCGAAACAAGATCAGCGTTAAGTCATTCCATTTATGGGGTTAGAGGTGTTCAACCATTGCAGAATCATATGAGTTTGAAGGCTGTTTATGGCCACGCGCGTATTGCATATCCAACTAAAGGAATGGTGCAAAATGGAAGAGAGAGAACAACGGATACACCATGGCCAGGTGCAGCACTGCTTCAACTTAGAGCAACATGAAATGTGAGGATGAACTCATTAAAGACATAAAAAAATTTTAAAAACTGTCGGTATAAGTGCAGGTTCTGTACATTCCATTATTGATATGCTGGGTTACAGCAAGGTGTGTTAGCAATGGATTCCTCATCTTTTGTCTGCGGATCAAAAACATTTTCGCATGGGCTTATCTCTACTACCTACAGTACAGCAAAAATTGCGTTGATTTTCTGCACTTAATTGTTGTTGGTGACAAAACTTGCTGCCACTATTACAAAACCTTCTGTTAAATTATCGTCTACGAGTCAATGGAAACATCCAAGTTCACCGGTAACAAAGAAGTTCAAAGTACAACCTTCGACGGGCAAGGTGAAGTTGACATTTTTTTGCCACCGTGAAGGACTTTCATTAATAGAGTTACAGAAGCCTTGTGTAACGATTGATGCACTCCAGTACAATCAAATTTTAGACAAGCCCACAAGCTCCATAAGGCCATCCATCAAAAACGACCACCAGGAAAACTTATGTGTGGCGTCATTCTGCTGTACGACAATGCTCGCCCGTATGTCACCAAAGAAAATATACAGCGTATGAAGTGGGAAGTTTTAAAGCATCTGCTCTACAGCCCAGATCTGTCACCATGTGATTTCTATTTATTTGGATCGTTGAAAAAAAAACACTATCTACTCGAACGTAGAAGTACAGGGTGGTCTAAATTCGATGGGATTGCATGGGTATCTTCGCTTAATACGCAAGATAGAGAAATGGTTAAATTACCAAAAATGGGCAGTTTTTTGGGGCATACTCAAAACCGTTTTCAAAAATATTTCCGGTTTTTGAGATATTAGAGAAAAACTGTTTTTTTGTCATATTAATAATGTGTCATATCTCCGTTATTGTTGTAAAAGTCGAAAAAATGTATTAACAACATTTTTAGATATTTTTATGTTAAGTTTGATTACACAAAAAAAAAATTGTTTGCGCTCGCCGTTAAAAAGTTATAACACAAACTAACCTTTTTGTAAATAGAAGCTATAGTTGGCTATGGCCTATTTAAATTCCTCATTTTTTCTCATTTCAAATATACAGGGTTCTCGTTTTTCGTGGGCCACTATGGGGATCTCGTAAACGGTAAGAGTTACGACTTCGGTTAAATTAGGGCAAAGTTGTATATTCAAGTGCTCAATAATTTGACCCAAACAGAACTTATCTAGCTTTTTTAGTTTTTGAGATATAGGGAAAGAATTAAAAAAGTGGATTTTTGTTTTTTGTCCGTAACTTTTTCATTTGATGTCAAATTTCATGTTTGTAAAAACATTTTTATGGCCACTTTCTGCAAGGAATCAAATTCCCCAATTATATTTTCCATTTGACGTTTCGTTTTTTTAAAACCATCATCAGGTCAATTTTTTCTTATGGACGCTATATCTGATTTTAACGCCAATTTGTAGAGCATTTTATTTTGAATTCGACAATGTTTAACAGTTAGCACTATTTTGAAACTATTGTTGTTAAAAATGGCAAAAACAAATATTTTATTTAAAACAAATCCTAATCGGCATGGTAAATAATTGTCTTTGTCCCTTTTTTCTTGGAAGCAGGTGAGTAAACCGTATAAAATTACTATTAAAGAGATTTAATTAAAAAAATCGGTATTAATAAAGATGTTAGGAATACATTAACATTGTTCACTTATTAGCAAATATTTTTAGAATATTTTCTTCGGTTAAGTAATAAATTTCGCTTAAATGTGTATGTAATCCTTAATTTGGCATACAATTATTTGTAACAAAATTTTCGTTATCAAATAATATAAGTGTTCATAGTTTACAAAAAACGTCCAGAAATCTGTTTACGCTTTTTGCTTATTAGAAGTCATTAACGCAGATAAAAGGCATAACGCGTTAGTTACAAATAATTGTATGCAAAATAAGGATTCAATACACATTTTAGAGAAATTTATTACTTAACCGAAGAAAATATTCTAAAAATAATTGTTAACCGTACTAGAAAATCGTATACGATTTTCTTAAACGAAAAAATAGTATAGTATAAAACAGACTTAAGAAACACATCCCTTTTTCGTTGCGTCCTCATTTTTCATTTGAACACATGTTACTTATCCGTCGCTTGGTGAGACAATGGGTTACATGCCTTAACGTACACACTACACAACGACTTTATTTAATTGTCTTGATAAATAAAACTTTTTTATACCAAAGATGGGTTTCAGTTGAACAGGCCTCATATGTAAAATCTAATAACATATTATAAAAAAGTACTTGCAAAAAACCTCTATAAACATCAATCAAAGCTTTATGTCTTAAAATAGAGAAGCTAAAGGGCTGGAGAGTTCTTATTGAGACAACTCGATGTACTTATATTCATTAAAATTCCATTATGATGTCATGTACGCGTTTTTTTATATTGAATTCCTTTGCTATAAAATTTGTGAATAAATTTTGGGCTTACCTCTTTGTTATCGGTTGGTTCGATGTTCTCCTGGTTGTTATCTGTGGGGGTATGTTTAGTATGTCTGGGTAGGGTACTAGGTGCGGTAGGTTGTTGCACTTGTGGAGTGGCCGTAATTGTGACATTATCACCCGTAGAAACTTTCTCCCAATCGTAGGGATCAGACTCTTTGACACCTCTCCTTTTCATGCAACGCTCGAATAAACTTATTAGCATCTGTAAATTTTTTTTTACCAGGTTAAACATTTTTTCCTTAATTCCAATTTAACAAAAATTATTTTTATGGGTATTTATAATAAATTATAGATTGGCACAAAACTTTAAATTAATTTCGGATTTATTTTTTGAAAAATTGACTACGCCACTGCATTCTTATCAAAAAAGTGCCCACAGAACGTCAAAATTATTTTTGTTTATTTTTATAAACAAGCGAGATATAGTCATAAAACGAAAAGTCGAAAAATCGAGTTATCAGCGATAACTCGGATAGCTCGAAAACAAAAGACGATAATCAATTTTAGTTTTCACCATTAACTTTTTCTCGATAAAAGAGATCGAGGATGGGCGGTTCGTTTTTTGATACCGCTTATAGTTATCGAGATTCCCTATTAAAACATCGAAATTTGCCCACCCTGTACAGCGTACACATTAATATATTCTCACGAAAACGCATATGTCCGTCCCAAAAACGAGCAATTGGCAACCCTATAACATCCGCCCAGAGACGTTTCACAACAAAATAACAAAGAAACACGTCCTTCTTAGCTCTTCACCCTTTTTTGTTGCCCGCACAGACAGATTTCACAAAAAAAAACGGTGCAAAATAATTTTTTTAAGAAATAGGGACAAACGCGAAACCGACCGGGTCACAACCTCAAAACCGGGACTGTCCCGGCCAAACCGGGACGTATGGTAGGCCTATTTATAATTGATAAAGATGATTAGTTTAAAAAAGGCACTAAATTAATAAAAATAAAGTTAGTTTTACCTGGTAGTCTGGTTTATCTGCATATTCTAAACCTTGTATGTGGTCTAAAAATTGCTTCAAATCGGACGGTAAATGCTTAAGAAGTAATCTGTGGTCGTATTTCTCCTTCATTAATCCTACTTGCTCCTTGTCCTTAACTTTCCTCCATGGCAACTGTCCATTTACAAATTCAACTAACATATAAAATAAACTCCATAAATCGTCGTGCCTTCCCATTTCTAAAATCAAAGACAATTAGAGCCACTACACACTAAACTCGCGGATCAATTTCCTTGCCTTTGTTCCTATGTGCGTTTATGCTCGCGTACCGAACAGTGCCTCTAAATCCAGCGGCGGCTCGGGGAGCTCGAACTTCCCCAGTCGCCGTCGTATATTGCCTAGCTAAACCAAAATCTAACATATATACTTTCCTACAATTATATGGCATCCGACCCATTGAAAAATTACTCTGAAATAGCAAAAAAATTATTTGTCGACGGTTCGACTTTTTCATTTTTCTTTTACTTACAGGTTTAATATCACGATGTAAAAAGCCAACCGAATGGATACTTTCGATTGCTTTGAGTATTTGTAAACCTAAGCGTAATGTAGTGGATAAACTAAAAGCCGATCTGGGTTGTGCTCTCCGCAGTTCCGCCAAATTTCTGCCTTGAAGCTGCATTACAACGTAATTAAATCTATCGTTTCTTCCACAGCCTATGAACCTGCAAATTAGTTTGTTGTAACAACGGCTATGTCAATAAAATTTTATGTTTTAGTAATATACAGCGTCATTCAGTGGCGTATCTTGATTTCGTGGGGCCCCAGGTGCAACCTGATCTGGAGGCCCCCTAAAATGAACAACGCAGAAAATCATAACGTTTTTTATTTTTGGAATCGACAAAAATAAGCTACAGAAATAAAAAAATATTCTCAGGTACCAGAAAAAAAAATCACATTCCCATTTAAAAGAAAAAAATCACATCTCAGGGGAAAAAAAATCACAGTAAAATTCTGCATCATACAGTACAGGATAGTCCAAAATCAATGGGATTACATGGGTATCTCGCTTAACCCCTTGACTGATCTCTACGAACTGCGTTTGGGCGTTCTTTTCGGGCTAATACCGAGGCTCTACGATTTAAATTTGGGCATTTTTACCGCTTTTGCACCGTTGACGTCCTACGAACTGGGTTCGAGCGATTTTATCGCGTTTGTGCCGTGCTGTACGATTTGAGGCCTTGTACACGTAAAAGCGGATAACTTCAGTTGATCACGCTTTAGAGCCGGTTTTATGCACGCGACAGTATAAAGGCGGCGTAGGCAGTTTTTTTTTTAATGCACGTTCTGTGTTGAAGCTATAAGTTGGAAAAAGACAAAAATTAGATTGGTCTTTGTCACCGACGCCAAAAGTCTCCTTTTTTCTTGACCCAAAAATCTTATGCAGGTAGATTTGGGTAAGTTGGGTTCGCGCGGGTTTTTGCGTGTGATTTTTGTAACAAAAAATTGAATTTTGTTGAGGAGCCGATAGAGAACAGCCTAATTGTTATATTTTTCAACTCACAGCTCCATTACAGAAGCAACAAAAAAAAAGGTTAGCCATTGCCGCCACACCATTGTCGAGTGCATAAACCCAGGAATTTAATGTAACGTTCAAGGGGTTAATAGTCAAGATAGAAAAACGGTTAAATTACCAAAAATGTGCAGTTTTTTGGGACAAATTTTGCAGTTACTATTTAGGACCTAACGGATCAAACGTCATATAAAAAACGGCTGTAAATGAACGTCTGAGAACGTCCGCCGGGAGCGAGCGCGGAGCGCGAGTAGTCTGTGATTGATAAAAGAGAATTGTAATCACCCGTGCAACGCCGGGTAAATCGCCTAGTTTATTATAAAATTATAAATAAATAATATTGTTTCATACTTTGCATTCCTCATCTAAATAATTTTAAAAACCGGTTTTTTAAACCGGTTTATAATTTAAATCGGTTTTTTACACTAAACCGGTTTTTTACGAATAAAACCGGTTTTTCAACAAAAACCGTTATAAAAATAAAGTTCTCGATTGCGGTTAACCGTTAACCAAAATTTTTTTCGGTTTCGAGCCCTGATTGTAGGTACTATTTTTTGGTACGAAAACTCCAATATATTTTGGTTACGTTTTAGTAACTTTTATCATATTTTGTTGGCACCTTGAGTAACCATGTCAAATGTTCAATTAGATCGCAGAACAGAAAGCGAATCATTTTCAAATTTAACGCTTGTTCCATTCTACATATTTATTCCTACAAAATAAATTGTTAGGGATAACGGTAATAAGTAGTATTTAACATCGTTTGATTGTTTCAGTTAACCTAACCCACAAATGACATGCGGTCAGATACAGTTATACAGTTACAGTAGAATACGCATGCGTCCATGCTAAAATTGGACGCATTTAGGGCACGTAGTAATTTCGTACGAATTTTTCGTTCAAGCTTTTTATTTGGTTACACAGCAGTTGCTGTTTAACCAACAACCCCTGAAGATGTCCCCGATGAAGGAGGACGAAACGTCGGTTATGAAGAAACCTTCGACGCGGTTCCAACCCGGAAACAACCTGTATACATTGGACATCGGCCGCGGAAGCCTACAACATAGATTAAAGTGTCTCTGTTTTTAATGTCTCAAATTAATGATTTTTCCTGGCACTGAGATAAATTTAATAAACAATCTTCCGCGTTTAAATTGAGGTTATGTGCTGCGCTACAAACAAACTGAGAATTACCTGTATCCAAGTAAACATTTCATTACGTACTACGCACTAACTACTATCTACTACGTTCATTGTGAATGCAGACTAATATGTAAGGAAAAAAATTGTAATTCAACAGTAGCTTAACACTTACCTACACACATGTTCTTTGCCTTGCAGTTTTTTAAGTACTGCTACTTCCATTTTTAAAACCTGTTTAGGTTGGCGGGCTGACTCTACTTTTAAAGCTACCTGTTCCCGCGTAATGAGATCTAGACCTTCGTATATTTCTCCAAACCCTCCTCCACCTATTTTTTTGACCACCTAAAAATTTTAAAAATATATGACACTTCAGACTAACAAAAACAACAATAATGCGTTTCGTAGTGACAACAAAATAATTTATTTACACGAGTTATCTTCATACAATATACAGGTAATTTTGGAAAAACAAAATACATATATAAAATAAAATAAACAACTTACATACATTTACTTGCGTCGCTTTTGTTTTATTCAAATCAAGCATTCCTTTATGCAAATATTGGAAAAAGAATTTACATTCCAAAAGTATTAAAGCTAGGAACTTTGTATGAGTCACAATAACCTCACAATCAATTTCTGCCACCCCTTCACCTTTTAATGCTGCAGATAAGCACAAATAATTGCTGTTTTTACTACAGTTACCACTACTGTAACAAAGATCTAGTTTTTTTGTTTGTGGCAAATGCAATTAACTATTGGACCTCAAGTTATGCCGGCGTTCCGCGTTCAAAATAAGTAAAAGGCATTTTCAGTCGACTAATGTTTCAGTTTGTTCAATAAAAACTGTAATTTCATACAAAGCAAAAATGACACAGGCATATACAGCACACATATGAATATGTTTAATTTGGACGAAATTTGTTTTACATATAACAAACCCTTAAAATATGTTTTATCATGTACAACACAACAAGTGGTAAATGATGCCCCATACTTAAATTAAATTTTTTTTTTGGCTTGAAAATACGTAAACAATTTACTTAGTATTTATAGTTGTATTGCATTTCATAGCCTCAAGAACTAATTTTATCTTCAACTGTTTCAAAAGGTGATAGTTTATTTAAACTGTGATGATTCACAAAATGTTATTGCAACTTTTCAATTTGACAGTCAGTTTACCAAAAAAAAATCCTTCAACTATTTTTACGACTAAGAGTTCATTTACACTAATTTATAAATTAAATAAGTAATTCGCAACTTTAAAATGTGACGGTTAACTTTAATTTACTATTTAATTTGACCATTTTTAAACATTATTAGAACAAGAGATAATTTATTATTGTCGACTTTCTTTCATTTGTTTGTTTTGGCATACAACGTGTTCCTGGATGATGCAATAGGAAATGTGGATGTGATAAACCAATATTCTTTTTAGTTTCACATTCATAATTGGGGGATTGTTTTTAAATTATTTGAAACTCTTTTAGCATCTGTTTTAAGCAAATCAAGTGGAAAACAGTTGAGCAAAAAATAACTCCTTCGCCTGGTAGATTCTTCTTTCTGCCATAGTTATGAAGATTTTTTATTAAGAAAAGTTATTTAGCATTAAAAACTGACTTGAATTAAAAATTTCAGGTAAATCAGCCTAGTTTGATAAAATCTGATAAAGCATTAAGGGAGTTTATATTCAAATGCTCAGTAAAATATCACTAATCTTATGTTTATTATGAATAATTGAGATCTGTTGTTTTCCTCAACCAACTGCAATTATTTTGGATATTATCTGAGTAAGCTGATGGAAAAACAGTAGCCATGCCATGTCATGTAAAAAATTAAATGAATTTACAAAAAGTGTGGAGTGACTGTGTTTTAAAATATTTCATTTAAAATAATATAAATATAACTATTGTCCGTACTCAACGAGTACACCTTCATAAAAGACTTTTTAAAATATTGTTGTTCTTTTTGTATTTCTACAAATAATCATTACAAAAATAATACAACGACAAAACTATAAACTATACCCATTACGATTAAGTAGTTAATGGATTAATCTTCAAGGTCAATTGTACTTTTAAAAATGAGAAACTACTTAACGCCTTACCGCATATTGTATCAGATATGATACGTACCATATAAAGCGATATTAGTCATAGTTCTCATATAGTAGCGCCATCTACAGTGTAGTATACTAATATTATACAGTTTTACCCGTAATATTCATGGCCAACTTCATTCATAATCCGCTACGCTACTTATATGGCCGTCCCAATTGACTATAAATGTCGTTCCCAGGTAAACGTCAAAAAAGTAAGTCAACTGGCGCTCCCTGTGAAGTATATTAACAACAATATTTTTTAAATTGATAGTTAGTCTCATATTTCTATAAAACTTTGGACTTAAATAATAATTATTTACCTGTAAAAATAACCAACATCAACTTCGCTTATGGGAATTTTCTGAGGTAAATATCAGCCGTATTCATAATCCTTCCTTGAGGAATAAGGATTCCTTATTCCTCGTTTCATGTTTCATAAATCTACCTTGACCGAACAAGGAACCTTATTGGCTACCTTATCTGCTTTGCTAAAAATATTTATACTTTTTCCAAATTCAGTGAAAATTGCGAATTAAATCATGAAGAATATTTGTTATAACTATTCATAAAAAAAATTTGGGGAATTTTTCTATACTTGGACATTTAACTGCCATTATTAGTATTAACATGACATTTTTGAACATAAATGACATTTAAAATACATCACTGAGGGCGCCACCTGACGTACTATTTTGATGACTGATTCTGACTTCTCATAACAATGAAAAATTTGGAATTGGGACGGCCATATAAGTAGCGAAGCAAGCAGCTGAGCGGATTATGAATGACGTTGGCCATGTAATATTTGAAAAATTGAGCCATCTATGTTGGACTAGACAAAATATACATTTAATAATGTCAAAGAGCTTTACATCTCCCGCCTACTACCGCCATTTATGCAAATTGGGTAAGTTTATGTTATTGCATTTTATTTATTTACATTATAAATTCGCTGTGTAATTTTTTTTTACTATAATAACGTTTAAATCCTTTGTGCCAAATCAATTAATTTTTATGAATAAAAATTATGTATGTAGTTTACAGGGTTCTCATTTTTCGAGGGCCACTATGGGGATCTCGTAAACGGTAAGAGTTACGACTTCGGTTAAATTGGGGCAAAGTTGTATATTTAGGTGCTTAATAATTAGAAGCAAACTAAACCTATCTAGCTCTTTTAGTTTTTGAGATATAGGGAAAAAAGTAAAAAAGTGGATTTTTGTTTTTTGCCCGTAACTTTTTTATTTGATATCGAATTTCATTTCTGCTAAAACTTTTATAAGGCCACTTTTTGCAAGGAATCAGAATCCCCAATTATATTTTCCGTGCGACGTTTCGTTTTTTTAAAACCATCATCAGGTCAATTTTTTCTTATGGACGCTATATCTGATTTTAACGCCAATTTGTAGAGCTTTTTTTCTGAATTCGACAATTTATAACACTTGGCACAATTTTGAAACAGTTGTTAAAAATGGCAAAAACAAATATTTTATTTAAAACAACTCCTAATCGGCATGGTAAATAATTGTCTTTGTCCCTTTTTCCTTGGAAGCACGTAAGTAAACCGCATGAAATTACTATTTAAGGGATTTAATTAAAAAATAGGTAATAATAAATATGTTAGGAATGCATTAACATTGTTCACTTATTAGCAAATATTTTCTTTGGTTAAGTAATAAATTTCTCTAAAATGTGTATTTAATCCTTATTTGGCATACAATTATTTGTAACAACATTTTCTTAATAAAATAATATGTGTTCATAGTTTACAAAAAACGTCCAGAAATCTGTTTACGCTTTTTGCTTATTAGAAGTCATTAACGCAGATAAAAGGCATAACTCGTTATTTTTGTTACAAATAATTGTATGACAAATAAGGATTAAATACACATTTTAGAGAAATTTATTACTTACCCAAAAAAAATATTTAAAAAATTTTTGCTAATAAGTGAACAATGTTAATGCATTCCTAACATATTTATTAATACCTATTTTTTTCATTAAATCCCTTAAATAGTAATTTCATGTGGTTTACTTACGTGCTTCCAAGGAAACAGGGACAAAAACAATAATTTACCATGCCGATTAGGATTTGTTTTAAATAAAATACTTGTTTTTGCCATTTTTAACAACAACTATTTCAAAAAAGTCCCAAGTTTTTTTTTTTTTTTTTTTTAACTGTATTGTTTTATTGCACCTAGCTACTTTAGCCAACCAGCAATATGTCTTTATGATAGTTCTACTTAAGTTAAGAGTCCACCCGTTGGTGTCTTCTTTTTTTCTTCTATATTCTTGTTTTCAAGAACGACACTTTACACAACCGCACAGTGCTCTGCTTTACACTAACTCGCTAACTCAAACGGCTTGGTCCGTTTAAGCCTTCTCACTAGATGTTGGTTGTCCAAGAGCTGCAGAGCTTCGGTGTTGATGTGATCATGCAGCCTTTGTTCATGTTTGTTGGCAAAGTTTTGGATTTCTTCGTCGACTGTTGGCATCCTCAGGTCCCTGTGGAGGTCGACATTCCTCACGTACCACGGGGCATCCACAATTGCCCGGAGTACCTTATTTTGGAATCGCTGTATTATTTTAATGTTCGTTTTACCAGCACACCCCCAAAGCTGTATGCCGTAGGTCCATACTGGCTTCAGTATTTGTTTGTATATTAGAAGTTTATTTTCAATTGAAAGTTTAGATTTCCTATTCATTAGCCAAGATAGTTTTCTATATTTGATGCCTAGCTCTTCACGTTTTTTTTTTAATGTGTTCTTTCCACTTTAATTTAATGTCCAGGTTCATGCCTAAATATTTAGCTGTGTTAGAATGTGAAATTCTGTTGTTGTTTAATATCACTGGCAAGTGTTCTACTAATCTTTTATTTGTGAAATTCACTTGCACTGTTTTAGTTGCATTTAGTTTGATGCGCCATGTTTTAGTCCATTCGAAGATTTGATTTGTTGCGTTCTGGAGTTTATCTGTTGATTGTTCAATAGTTGTTCCGATGGCTAGAATTGCGGTATCGTCGGCAAAAGTGGCTACTTTCACATGTTGTGTTTGTGGTATATCAGAAGTGAACAGCAAGTACAGTATTGGGCCAAGGACACTACCTTGGGGTACTCCGGCTTTGATTTCTTTGAATGTGGAATATTCTTCATCTTGTTTCACTCGGAAAATCCTATCTGATAGATAGAATTTTAGGATGTCACAATATTGCTTTGGTAGAGATTTGTTTAGCTTGTGTACTAGGCCTTCGAGCCATACTCTGTCAAAGGCCTGGGCTACGTCTAGAAATAATGAAGAGCAGATCTTTTTTTCCTCAAGTGCCTTTTCTATTTCGTGTGTTATTCTGTGCACTTGATCGATAGTGGAGTGCTTGCTTCTAAATCCAAATTGGTGTTCAGGTATTAGGTTTTTACTGTTTATAATTGTTTTCAGTCTTTTCAATAGGAGTTTTTCAAATAATTTAGATAAGACTGGTAGTAAGGATATTGGTCTATAGGACTTAGCATCATTAGGTGGTTTCCCAGGTTTGGCTATCATTATGACTTCAGCGACTTTCCACATGTTTGGTACATGCTGCAGTCGGAATGCAGCATTTATTATATACGTCAGTTTAACTATAGCTTTGCGTGGTAGATATTTTAGTATTTCGCCTGTGATTAGATCATACCCTGGTGCTTTTCTAGAGTTAATATTTCCTTTGATTTCTTCGGCTACTTCTTTAGGTGTTACCCTCGGTATTTCTTCTAGTTTTCTATTTTCTTCGTTTGTTAGTTCATATCCATGGTCTTCATTTGGTTGGAAGATCATTTCCAAATGATTAGCAAAGACGTCAGCTTTTTGTTTATTTGATCGTGCCCACTCTCCATTATCTTGTTTTATTGGTGGCATATGAACTATTGGGCGTTTAAGTTTTCGAGTCGCTTTCCATAAGGAGTATTCAGTGTCTTTATAAGTTGTCAGCTCTCTCAGGTATGTTTCTATTGATTCATTTTTAATTTCATTTATCTCCTTTTTTAGCTGTTGTGTTAGCTTATTCAGGGTCACTTTGTCTTCAGGAAATCTAGTAGTTTGCCATTTTTTCCGTGCCTTTCTCTTTTTAGTTATTAGTTCTTTTATTTCTTTTGGGTAGGCATTACCTATTGTTTTTCGCTTTATTTCTGGTGTGTTATTCCAAGCGGTTTGCTGTATATCTGTGACAAATTTTTCTACCTCGTCCTCTAGTTGCTCTTTTGTTCTTAATAGCCCATTTAGTTCAATTTTGTTACTTAGTTCTGTCCCAAGTAAATACATTATCGAATTCAGAAAATAATGCTCTACAAATTGGCATTAAAATCAGATATAGCGTCCATAAGAAAAAATTGACCTGATGATGGTTTTAAAAAAACGAAACGCCGCGCCGCACGGAAAATATAATTGAGGATTCTGATTCCTTGCAAAAAGTGGCTATGAAACGGTTGTTACAGAAATGAAATTCGACATCAAATGAAAAAGTTACGGGCAAAAAACAAAAATCCACTTTTTTACTTTTCTCCCTATATCTCAAAAATTAAAAGAGCTAGATAAGTTCTGTTTGCTTCAAATTATTAAGCACCTAAATATACAACTTTGCCCTAATTTAACCGAAGTAGTAACTCTTATCGTTTACGAGATCCCTATAGTGGCCCTCGAAAAACGAGAACCCTGTATATGCATGGTGTTACATATTAGAAAAAAAAACAGAAAAGTTAAAAAATTTCGTCTTAAAATAAAAATACATTTTTTAAAACATTTTTTTAGCATTCTGTAATATATTGTACACATTTATAATTTTTTATTTTAAAATTTAAAAAGTCATGCGGTAAGGGGTTAAAATAAATTAAAAATTGAGGAATAAACTTCCAAAAATTGTATGGAAACCTAAAAACTTATTATATCGATTGTGCAAATTACTATTGTAGAAAAAATTTACAATTTACAACTCAATTAAAAATTATCACTGTGCCATGTTTTGCAACTATACTACAAAAAATAGTCATTAATTTTAACTCACCTTCCATCTTTCTTTCACAACATGTCCTGGTTGCAATAGATCTTCTGAAGTCATTCTTATATTATTGTTTTGGTCTGTTGAGTCGAGAGCACCTTCCCAACTTATATTCTTCTTCCTAAAAACAAAGAAACAAACATTACTATCAAATATAATAGGTTCCAAGGTTATCTATAACAATTATTGCGCATTCAACGGCACATTTTTTTAAAATAAAATAATATTAATTACAATCATAATTAAAATTCCTTATATTATTGATATCCCGTCATACAGACTTGTTCGCATAATTGCCTATAAATGGAGTAAAAATTGTTACGAAACACAGCTGATCCTAAATTGCGCATGCGTAGTAACAACAAGAAAAATATGACCTTGCTTGAGACGCCCAGAAGTTATTGATTTCAAGATTTTTATTATATATTTAAATCATTAATAAATTAAATTAATTTGCAAATAAACATTATTACAACATTGGCTCACAAAAAACACGCAGGATCGTGCAACGCGGCATTTCCGAACCGTATTTTTGAATTCAATTGTTTTAAAAAATAAATATCCTTGCAGTTTTTACCCTAACAATATTTCATTAACGATATTTTGATGATTCTATCGCGAAAATAATGTGTTTTGTTACAGAAATAAGCCACAAGAAGGTTGCTTAATTACAACTACAGTATGATGTGCAAAAAATTAGTTAAAACACACAAATTAACTACATTTCGGTGGGTCATTTCGTGATTTTTTTTTAAGAGCAAGTAAAATAAGTTTCAAATGAATCAATTTAAGGAAACCACACAATTATAATTGTAAAATAACAGCAGTGAATGACACAAATAAATGATTACGTGAAACGTGTTGATAGAAATACAAAATGTACAACTATACTTGTAAAACTCATGCAAAGCAATCAAATAAACGCATTTTGGTTAATAAAAAAGCATTTTAAATTATGTTTCTAGCATTTCTTACGCTTTAGTGAAATATAAATCAATACTGTCGCCATTTTTAACACTACCATGAAGTTGGCGCCACTTCTTCCCGCGGTTGTATTTGAATTGCTGTAGAAATCCTACAGCACGTTGTACCTTTGGTTACTTAGTCAAGTTAGAGAAATTTTAATTTTTGAATTTTTAAATGATTTAATGACACTAATAATTTTGAAACATCACCTGCCAGAGTTTTGACGTGAAACTAATTGATTTTTCGTCCGTATGTTTTGCTCAATTTTGTTTTTAATACAGGTGAAATCGTGAACGGTTCTTGTTATTTGTATTTTTAAATCTGGAGGTTTTGGCTGTAGTTTGTGGGTTTATTAAATTTGTTGTTGGGCTTAAATTAGCTCATGACCTTTGAGGGAGAATAGATTCGGTCAACACGCTAAAATTTTGACGAAAAGACAACCGGACTCCTCGGTTAAATTTTTTTGTTAATAATATTGAAAAATATATAATTTATTATCACGAACTTTTACCGGTTAGCGCTAGATGGCAATGAATATTGAAGGCTAGTCCGTAAACTATTTGTTAAGAAAAATACTGTTGGAATACATAGCTGAGGTTTAAATAAAAATGAATTATTAATTATTAATGTTTAATGTATTTCTTGGTACCAATACCTACTTGTACATCTGGGGGTTAAATAGTTATTTATGTATCAAGGCCAAAAAGTACGTTTTGGCCGAGGTGCATATTACATTTTTTGTGCGATAGAATTAAAAACAATTTAAATTTTTAGTAATTTTCAAAATTATAGGTTAGAAACTACGTGACATTCTGTCACTGACAGATGACGGCGTAAGTACTGCATTACCGGCCCTCTCCTTAGCATCGGCCGTAAAAGTTACTTTTTCGGCCGTTGCTAAGGGTAACGGCCTGAAAAGTAACTTTTACGGCCGTTGCTAAGGATAGGGCCGGTAATGCAGTACTTTATGGTTGCTAACGCGTCCCTCAAACAGCTGTTTCTAGTACGATCGCACAAAAAATATATTATGTAATATGTATAACAATTCTTAAATTATTATTGACCTAATCACATGATATATTTTATAACCTTGACCAATTGCAACCGTGTTTGAGCATCGTACTGCAGGTTATATTTCGATTGTTACTTGCTAGTCTCGTCATCTCGTGATTTGTGTATGCTAGTCGAAAAGTTTGTATACAGGGTGGACCAAATTCGAATGTTTTACGGTATCTCGGTTACCGTAATAGATAGCGAAAATCTGATTTTGGTCTCTTGGGCTATTTTTTTGAGATTTTTTTGCAATCAAATTTCTTATATCGCTTTCCATTTTGGCACTACAGACGAAAAATGAAATTTCATCATTTTTGAAAATTTGCTGTAACTTTATTTATTAAATTAGAACAAAATGTTATAAAGGTTTTTTATACAGATTTTTATGCTTAATTTAAAAACAAAAGTAATTTTTTCATAGCTACTTTGACTTTTGAAATATGGAGTAAACTTACATTTTTTTTAATGGAAACCCTAGTTGGCCATGACTTTATGTGAAAGAGTATTTTTTTAGCTTTTCAAAAATATATAGTTTTATATATTTGTTGCAAAAAATAACCAAGATATGGTCCATTTTGTAAAAATTCGATCATCAAAGTTTGCCATGATTTCGTAAACAAGTGATATTTGCAATTATTAAACAGCTAAATGTCATTGCCAAGTAAATTCTGCAACAGCTGCTACGTTTTTATTACTTACAAAGTAATATTCTAACATATTAAACTTTTCAAAGAGTTCAAATTTAGCAATGTTCACAATACCACAATAAACAGCTATAAAATACAAAATAATACACGGATTTGCTTAAAAGTTGAAAAATTTACTTCGAAATGACGTTTAGTTGTTTAATAATTGCAAACATCACTTGTTTACGAAATCATGGCAAACTTTGATGATCGAATTTTTACAAAATGGACCATATCTTGGTTATTTTTTGCAACAAATGTGGCGGTGGCGGTGGCGGTCAGATTTAACCTTAGGTGAGTGAGTGAGATTGTGCGTCCCACTTGTTTCCTAAGGTTAAATCTGATTTATTTTTTCGAGATAAATTCATTGCCGTCGTAAACAGATTTTTGATATCTTTTTTAATTTTCGAAATATAGCCAAAAACCGGTGTTTGGCAATTTTCAAAAATGTTAAATATCTCGTTTAACCAAAAAGATAAAAAAAAAACTTTAAAGACATTTTTGGCATGATTTTTTGTGCTTAAGAAGATAGCGATGTTCAATTGTTTTTTACTTATATCAATACTGATATATTACACCTAACTTTCTTATTTTAAATGGCAACCATAAGCAAATTATATATTTTTGAAAAGTGCAAAAAATAAGCTTTCGATTCATGTCAAAGCCAATAATAGTTAGCATTTAAAATAAAAAAGTTAGGTGTAATATATCAATATTTGTATGAGTAAAAAAAATTGAACATCACCATCTTATTAAGGACCAAAAACCATGCAAAAAATGTTTTAAAAGTTTTTTTCTATCTTTTTGTTTAAGCGAGATATTTAACATTTCGTAAAACAAACAGTGATCAATATTTTATATGTAAAATATCACCGTTGCAGTTGTGGATGGGAAAAATTATTGAAAAGAAAATTAAACATGTTACAAGCTTCGTTCCCGGGTTTGGAACCGCGTCTTCTTAATTTGTGTGACGTTTCGACCATCCTTTGTTGGTCTTTATCAAACGACCAACATAGGATGGTCGAAACGTCACACAAATCAAGAAGACGCGGTTCCAAACCCGGGAACGAAGATTGTAACATGGACGATAGCCGCGAAAGCCTGAAGAATAAAAAAAAAAACATATTTTTATGTAGCGTAAGTTGACGATATTATTCTTTTAATCATCCTTTCGATTCTGAGTTGGATGACAACGTTGAATTTGTTTTAATGCAACCATGGTTGGCTTTGATTTTTAGAAAAAAGCTATATTTTCTCTCTTCAATGATACATGAGTTGCTATATTTATTTTAATATTTGATGTCTTTGTCTTACACACAAAACAAACTCTCGTTTGCTTTTCAGGGGGGTGGCAGGGTCCCTTGGCCCTCCCTGGGTGCGCCACTGAGTGGCATTAATTGCCTATATTGTTATTCGTTTTTTTTTGTCTATTTTTGCACATAAGACCAGTACCTAATTTTTTTCAGTCGAATAAACGTCGTACGGTAAACTCTTAACAACCATATTTTTAAATACATTAGTTTTGCGTGGAACGCCTTTTACCTGTATAAACATAAAACTTTTCTGAACACAAGTTTTGTTTACAAAATTTAGATTGCTGTAAATGTCAGTTATAAAATTGAATAGGATTAAAATGCATTCAACACAAGGTACAATTTGTACAATATTGACAATCGCCGATTCTTAGTTCCTTAGTGTTCCTGGCACCATCCATTGTAATATTTTATGTTACATTGTAAAACAATGCAATAAAGCAAAGAGTAGAATTAACAATAAATTTAGGTTTGATACAGATATATTATATTTAATGCTGCAATTCATTTCATTAGATAACATTAAAAATACTATTTATAAGAGTGGATGCAAGTAGAGGGCCCTTAAACCTTATTCTATCGCTAACCTACAATATACGAGGTAAATTCGGAAGTAATTACCGTTTTGGCTAAAATCAATTTTGTTTTGAAAAAATTTAATAATTAATAGGTTTGCTATATCGTCACCCCAGTATTGATTTGTTAAATATCCACTTTTTGGGGATATTGAACTACATACGTCAAAATTTAAGTTAAAATTAGCTTGCTCAATAGACCACAAGAAAACAAAGATATCACAATTAAATAAAAAGTTTTCAGTATGTTTTTTGTACAACATCCAGTAAAATTATAAACATTTTGTGTTGGAGTGTTCAATATCCGGATATTGAACACTGCAACACAAATTTAATAAAACTGCTGCCAAGAGTAAATTTTTCCGAGTCAGGCCATGGTAACTTGCAAGATGTTGATGCTGCCCATTCAGTAATAGAAAGGAGTATAAAGAATATTAATATTTATAGTCCTCTAGGACTTGTAAGAATGATACTAAACATTCTTTCAAAGAATAAGTATAAAGTACTGCAAATGAAAAAGGAGAATTTTTTGAATTACAAGTCAACAAGTTCACAATTCCAATTTAATCTCATTCCATACAAAAAAATCAAACACATAATGTATGACACATCAATGAGAATAAAATTTAAAAACAGATTTACTCCAAATGTTACAGATGAAGTAACAATATGCAGACAAAGGACTCCGCGTTCTGAGAAACGAAATAAAACCAAAACAAAAGACAATAATTCGGAGCAGAATAAAATACTAATTCAAGTGCCTATGTTAAAAGAAGAGAGGACTATTTCAGCGACATGATGAAATATATGGAAGAAGGAACTGATAAAAAATTCTACGACACTATAATAAGAAATTTAAAAATTAAGAACTAGATTAAGTAGAACATGATTATACACATTATTTTTTTGTTATCTTGTTTTACATAGGTATGTAAAATATTTTTTGCCATTATTATTAATAAAGTTTAAATAGCGATTAATATTTTCATTTATTTCGACTGAACGTTATAATTGGAGTGTTCTACCGGGTGTTAACCACCAGCTGTGAACATGGGGAATTAACATTGGTTTTAACTTTCTTTCGGATTCCTGCTCCCCAATTGAGTTTATATTTTAATTAATGGTAACAATAGAAAGATAAAATTATTACGAATCATTTGAGACCATTAATAAGCTTAAATGTTTAATATTTAGTATAATTAATATTTTAAAATTGGATTAATTTTACAAATATAAGTAGCCATGACTGTCAATCTGACATTGGTTTTTATTAATTTTTGTTATCTGTCAATTTTGAAATCAGCGAGTTATTTCTTTAACGATTTTGATTAAAATGAGTAATTACAATAACGAAGAAAGAGTTTTTATGGTGAAAACTTTTTACAGCTGCGTATCTTTGCGGAGAGTACGAGATTTATTTGCCGTACAATTTATAAATCGCCCAATACCATCTACAACCACTATACAAAAATTTGAGGAAAAATTTGAAAAATGCGGTAACATTTCCGTAGAATCCGGCACCACAGGTGGTTAGTATATTCTATTTTATTAAAATTAAAACAACATTTTTAAAAAGTTATATCACAGGAAACCGAAAAATTAATGAAACTAGTTTGGTGGAAGAAAGAGTTTTAGGGATGATTAATATAGACCCTACGTCCAGTCTAAGGCAAATATCCCGCGAAGTGGATTTGTCTAGGACAGGGGTATTTAAAATTTTAAAAAAAACAGCGTTATCATCCCTACAAATCGCAGGGTCACCAGGAAATTCTTCCTGCGGATCAAGACTGTAGAATTTTTTTTTGTGAGGTAATGCAAGAACGCGCCAACAACGATCGCAGTTTTCTTTCATCAATATGTTTTACCGACGAATCTACGTTTATTTTGAACAATGAACCAAATCTTCAAAATAGCAGATACTGGGCACAGGAAAACCCACACTGCTACATATCCACCAGAACGCAATATCCTCAAAAAATTAATATTTGGGCTGGCATTTTTAATAACCAAATTGTTGGTCCTTTTGAAATTGAGGGAAATTTAAATTCAGAAAAATATTTAGACCTTTTAATAACCAAGGTAGGTCCTGCGCTGGAAGAAGTTGCAAGAGAAAATCAGGAGATCTGGTTCCAACATGACGGCTGTCCAGCCCATTACAGTTTAGATGTTAGAAACTTTTTAAACGATTGTTTTCCCAATCGCTGGATTGGTAGAGGTGGAACAATAAATTGGCCAGCCAGATCTCCTGATTTAGCACCTTGCGACTTCTTTCTGTGGGGCCACCTTAAAAGCAAAAATTTATAAAAAACGCTACCCAAATATTAATTCTTTGAGGAATCCAATAGTAGCAGAATGTGGTTTAATTAATAACAGACAGCTAGCCTCTGTGAGAAACGGTTTTAATAATAGATTGGGATATTGTTTATGTAGGAATGGGGGGCTTTTGAGTATTTATTGTAAAATTTATTCTTTCATATTTTTTGTTATTGTTTTTAATTTTAAGTTGAAATTTAAGTAATAATAGTGACGACTCTTGTAATTAATCTCCACAAAGATGCGCCACTATAATGCTGTAAAAAGTTTTCACCATTAAAACTCTTCCTCTATTATAGTTTTTTTTTTTTTTTTTAATCGAAATCGTTAAAGAAATAACTCGCTGATTTAAAAATTGACAGATAACAAAAATTAATGAAAACAAATGTCAGATTGACAGTCATGGCTACTTATATTTGTAAAATTAATCCAATTTTAAAATATTAATTATAAACTAAATATTAAACATTTAAGCTTATTAATGGTCTCAAATGATGCGTAATAATTTTATCTTTCTATTGTTACCATTAATTTTAATATAAATTCAATTGGGAAGCAGGAATCCGAAAAAAAGTTAAAACCAATGTTAATTCCCCATGTTCACAGCTGGTGGTTAACACCCGGTATATCCTGACGTTTTGTTCAATATCCGCTTCACTGAGCAAAGTCAAATTCTAAACACCGATTTTGTTCAATATCCCGACTAAAAAAATTTAATATCTTGCTCTGAATGCGTTAATATAGAAAATAAAGTTGACTAAAATGACCAAAATATATAATGTATCTATATATAAAAACTCGCTGTGTACATGTGTCATACAAAAATTTCAATATTGTTGACATGTTTTGTTTCATTGGCCTCTCCTGAAATATTGCAAAAGTGGATATTGAACAAATCAATATTAAGGTGACGATATCTTAAACTACTTTGAACTTCTTTTGGACACATGTATCATAACGGAGCGTTACCATTCGGTATACCCTCTTCATAGAACAGGATCTCTTGCACTGTTCCTCTGGCGTCATCATCGCTTTCTTCGCATTTACCGTAAATCTCAAAAACTGTTTTCTACGAAATTGTGACAGTTTGTTTGAACATTCGGAAATTGTGTTAACGTTGGGTGCCGAAGATACTCTCCTATTCTATTATTTCGTGGTTATTCCACTTCATTTTGGATAACAATATACACAAAACAACGACTGACAGTGACAATTAGCGATTGGAAAACCGGACGGAAATCTCAAAACCGGTTATCGGTGAAAAATTTGACAAGTAACCGGTTAACCGGTTATTAACCGGTTATTTTTTTAAACATGGACAACAGTAGATAGAAAATGATATATTTTTGGTGCACATACCCTCATGAGAATTTGATTATTGGCACGGCGTTAGTAGGACAGAACCGAATTCAAGGAATATTTTATCCACAATAACTTGTTTGTCCTGATGTTATTGCCCTGTTGATGTAGACTTGTAGACAGAAGGTGTAAACAGGTCAATTCTTAGAAGTACCCTCCCTAAGCTGATAACAGTTAATTAGCTACAAATCCAGAAATCCCCATAATATCTTGCCACAAACTATACCAGTTGTATAGTCTACTTCAAGATATTTTAATCTGCGAATAACAGCATTATCTACTTACTACTAAACTTGTCAGATTGAAACTTGACGCCAAATTTTAACGAAAATAGCAAAAAAATCGAAAAACCGGTTAACCGGTTAATTGAGATAGAATAACCGGTTATCGGTTATCGAAAAAAGGCTCCGGTTAACCGGTTTTCCAATCCCTAGTGACAATACAAAATCAGCCGTTAGCGAGTAAGCGAGTTGGCTAGCTTAAGCTTAATGCAATCGACACTCGCTGGGCTAGCTGCTACACGCTCACTCGCGGGCGAGTATCACGCAAGCGAGTGAGCGTGTAAACTCGCTCAATGTAATCGACGCTTAAAGTTGCTCTTCTAGTTTTCTTTTTAATGTTTTACCGTATAATCTAGCTATTGCTGCTATCAAGCTGATGCTTGTATGGTTTTCACATCTTTATCCTTTATCTATACATATTCATTCACCTGGGGGCGCTATTCCCAACTCGCTCGCTTTGAACAGCAGTGCTCATGCAAGCGAGCGTCGTCAATGCGAGTGGAGCGGTCGCTTCTGTATTCTCATCTACCCCTGCCTTTGCAATTCTTCGACGCGAGTGGGTAGATGTTGCAACATTGGAATTTTGCATGGGCTGTCACTTTGCCGCCAGTTTTTGAATGTTCTGTGGTTTTTGTTTTGATTGATTATGGGCAAATTAACGGAGCAGCAGAAAGCAGCATTAGTAGAAATTCTTGGGAGAATAGTTAATTATTAAGTGGCAAATTTTCACAAAATTTTACATATAATGATGCCCAAAAGCAATGGAGTGTAATTGCTACAAATTTAAATAGTATGTAAAATGTATTGGAATGAGTATCCCTCGAAAGTCTAAATTTTCTTCGAAATTCATCGACATTTAATTGTGTAAATGTAGGGTTGCCAGATATCCTGAATGTATAAAAAGAACAATACAAATCAAAAAAGAGAACATTGCGGAATTAATTGAAAAACACATTTATTAAGAAAAAAAATGCACAATCGTAGCAAAAATAGATTATTCCTATATATTATTTCTAAATACACATATATCAATAAAATTATTTACATATATTCATAAATATAATATAAATCATTAAAAATTAGTTTCTTTGGTTGGAGAAATCACGTCCTATTAAACTAACATACCTAGTATAAAGTGACCTTCTACCCAATAAAATCGGTTATTTAGATTCCTTTCCATATTAAAAAGAAAAAAAAATTATTCATTAAATGCCTAAATTTATTAGAATCTTTTGGTTCTTTAAGAAACATTTTTTTCATACATTTAATTCCTTTTTAATTAAATTTAATTTTTGAAGTAATAATGTTAAGTTGTTTTTTTTCGTTAGAAAATCTGTATTACTTTTAAACTCATCATATAAATAATTACAAGATATATTCTTGTAATTGTATGCATTAAGTTTAAGTTCGAATATTAAATGAACACTAAACATTCTCATTTCAAAAAAAGGTAACCGAAAAAAGAGAACAAAAGCGAACATTTTTACATGAAAAAAGAAAAAGAAATATCAGAATTAAAAAAGAGAAAATGTTTCTTTAAAGAGATATTCTGGCAACCCTATGTTAATGGATTTAATAATATTAAATTATAAGGTTCGGCCACCTCATTTTCAGCCTGTTCTAAGTCCTCAATTAAATTTATAAATGTAATATCATCCATAATAAAAGAAAACAACAACTCACAAAACATACAAAGGTTACGATTTGGGTGCAAAGCGAGCGGTATTTGCCAGGAGGAGTAGGTATACCCACTCGCTTTCAATGCGAGTGGAGCGCATGCGAGAGGAGACGTTGGGAATACGATTGTCAGCGGTTTGTGCATCCCTCGCGCTCAACGGTAGCGATATCGCTGAACAGGAAGAGTTGAGAATACCGCCCCTGGTGGGTCCTCTCCGTTAAACGTCCTTTGGAATTCTTTTTATAATACCATAAATGGTACCGATTCAGTAATATCTCTTTTACCATTATTGTAGTTTGATTAAAATACAATTTTTTTATGTGTGTACTATTATAAATAAAAACATTCAGTTATTGAAATTTAATGTGCTTGTTTTATTATTATTTTAACGGTAAATTGAAATCACCATGAAAATTGGAAAATTGAAAAAATAGTTGGTATAAGAATAACGGAATTTATTGAGGAATTTAAAAAAATATCGTCATAAAACTTGTGGTTACAATATTTATATCTTTTATGTATTGTTTCAAAATGTAAATATTTTTCAAGCTTAAAGACTTGGAATTAAAACCTTTAAAGCTTCTTGGAATTTCTAGTTACTTTATTATTCAAGGAAGACGAATCTATTTATTTGGTTAAAAACGTTTTCATCTAGCTTTTACACAGAATTGTTTTTAATTTTTACAGATATTTGCTTTGGAAATGTTACTGCTTTTATGTGACATTTACGTCAGACTTTTTATTTCGAAACAGAAATTGCAAACAACAATAAACAGAGTGATTTTTGTTATTACATACTTTTTAGTTTGCAAAGTTCTAGGAAAATAACGTAACCTACCAGGCATTACAAATAAACTTATTATTTCTCAAGCGAGTAGTAACAGTTACCAGTTCAAATTTAATTTAAATTGGTTGGCAGAAAACCAAATTTACGGTAACTAGTTAATATGTTGAGAAAATCTAGTAAATAAAAATATTTAACACCGCTAATTTATTTTTTAACTTAGAAAAACCATTTTACGTTTTTTTTTTGTATATTGTTATTTTCTCGCCGTCCTAAAATTTGTTGATTGGATTGATATTTAAGCATCAACGTACATTTCAAAATACACAAGTTTTACAAATGTAAGTGAAAAAAAATTGCGTAGAAAACGTTTTATGTGACTGTGATGTTCAAATGTTTTTTATTTAACAGGAAGTGAGTGGCAACAACAGATGTCGTTTTTAGTAGCTTTGTATAATTTATATTCTCCATTCAAAAATTAAATTTCTTTTATTGCGTTTCGTTTGTTTTTAGAAAATCATTAAAAATTGTACAGGGTGTCTCAGTAACAACTCGCCCAGCTATGCGACTTTTTTAATTTAGGAAACAGAGCTTTGGACTAAATTACAAAATATTTAGGGGGCTACATTTTTTGTTTTTTTTTTTTAAATTTTAAATATATTCAATTGTTTTTGAGATATTTAATTTTGAAATTTTATTTTTTAGTTTTTTTCAAATAACATTATACAGTGTGTCCCAGATAACGTTTCCAGCATGGTAATCTCGTTTATTCTTATTACAAGAGAAACAAGTTTGCTTAAATTAGATAAATCATTCTTATATTATATACAGGGCGGTCCACATAGAGGGGCCACTATTGGAAATCTCGTAAACTGTAAGAAGAGCTACAAAAAAATTTAAATTAGACAAACTTTTGCCCTTTCTGACACCTATTCAGTGATACTTTAATATTTTAAAAAGTTCCATGGCACGTTAGATATCAAAGTAAAATCAAAATGTTTTTTTTTTAATCGTTTATAACCAGGGATGGAAAACGTAACATAACGATACCCGATAACGTTATAATAACGATTCAATTATAATTTTTTCTACAATAACGTAACGATATTTTTATAACGTTATATAACGTTATAATAACCGATAACGTTTCGTTAAAAGTTATTTTGTATCGTTATTCTCTATAAATTAAATTTTTATATGGCGATCTTTTTATTTTTAGAAGATATTATATTTTGTTTGTATTTTAGAAATTAAAATTAAAATAAAATATCTCAACGTAATTTTGTACTATTTTTTAAATTTACATTTACAGATCCCAAAAATAATTTCAGAGTTACAAATAAAAATTATTTTTATACAGCATATTTCTTAAATAATGCGAAAAAAATCGGGAGGTGATTCCTTATCGAAAATTAAGAGGGGTCTTTCATATATTTTTTTTCCTTTAGGGTTTCCTTTCGGAGTTACACCCTCCTAAAGGGGATCGGTAAAATTGGGTTTCTATTTTATTTCTCAAATTTGGATAAATGTGGGAGAATGATATTCGGTAGATGTTTTATACATTAAAAGGTTTCCCATAGTAATATTTTTAATCATCTCCCACCTTCACAGGGGGCTGAAAAGTGCGACCCCTGTTGTTTTTTTTTTATCAGGACGTTTTGATGGGTTGAAATCGAGCAATTTTTTTTTTTGAAAACTTGATTTATTTAGAAGTTTTTTTAATTCTTTAACTGTTCTCGTTAAACCTACAGTTTTTGAGTAAAAAATTATATGAATGAACATGAACCATCAAATATTCCAATATAAAACAATTCATTTTGGTGGTTACCATGGTCTGTTTATGTTCATATTGGATAAAAGTGACGGGTGTAATTCATTTTGACGTTGACGCGGCGAGAACTCTAAAACGCCCGGCCATTCTACCCAATATGAACATAAACATCAAATTCACTCATTTAATTTTTTACTCAAAATTGTAGGATTTACGAGAACAACTAAAGAATAAAAAAGGTTCTAAATAAATCAAACTAACAAAAAAAAATTTAAATTGCAAAATGTCAACTCCCCAAAAAGTTCTGATTAAAAAACCAACAGGGGTCGCACTCATCAGCCCCCTATGAAGGTGGAAGATGATTGAAAATATTACTAAGGGAATTCTTTTAATAAGTACAAAACATCTACCAAATATCATTCTCCTACATTTATCTTAGTTTAAGAAATAAAATAAAAACCTAATTTTACCGATCCCCTTTAGGGGGGTGTAACTCCGAAAAAAGACGTCTAGTAAAAAAAATTGTTATATAAAAGACCTCAATTTATTTTCGATAAGGAATCACCTCCCGAATTTTTTCGCATTATTTAAGAAACACCCTGTATATTATAATTTATGTAACGTTATATAACATAACAATTCATTTTTTTAACGTTATTTATAACGTTATGTAACGAAAACAGATAATAAATAACGTTATACAATAACGTAACGATTTAAAACGTTATTCCATCCCTGTTTATAACTCGGTTACACTTGATGGTACAAAAATATTTTTGGGGAAAAAGTAGATTTTTAAGCACTATAAAATGACAACATTCATTTGTTTCAATTTGTCTAATTTAAACTTCTTTGTAGCTCTTACCGTTTACTAGATCTCAATAGCGGCCCTTCTACAGTGGCGGATTACCGCACAGGCGCATGAGGCGCGCGCCTCGGGCCTCCGAAAAGGGGGCCTCAGAATCGTTGGGTTCGTCATCCTCAAAAACCAAAATTAAATTTGTATTGTCTGTTAATATGAGAATTATAAAATAATAATTGTAGGCAAATTGTAATATCTTCTAAAACCTATTTTCATAGTGGGTATTATGTAATAGCCATTGATGCCAATTAAAAAAAAAAAACATGTTAAATTAAACAAAAATGATAGCCAATTTGGTTTCAAATCGCCAAAACTTGCAACCCTGCTTGCATCTGATTACACTGCACTGCAAGCCGATGTACTGTACAGGGTGGTCCAAATTCGATGGGATTACATGGGCATCTCGCTTAATAGTCAAGATAGAGAAACGGTTAATGTACCAAAAATGTGCAGTTTTTGGGACAAACTCAGAATTGTTGTCAAATTAATATATTCTATCTTTTCCGATTTACCTTTGTTTTCACAACCTGCTTTTTGTTTCTCATCTTTAAAAATTTTTAAAAACCTTTGTAACTTGCGTATTATTGAAAATAAATACATCAACCCTAATAGGTATATTTGGAAAGGGAAAAAATAAGGAATTTAAATAGGTCATAGCCAACTATCGTTTCCATTTAAAAAAATGTGAGTTTGTGTCATACCTTTTTAACGGCGAGCGTAAAATTTTTTTTTAGTACCTACTATCAAAATCTACATAAAAATATCTAAAAATAATCTTTATAAACTTTTTTGATATTTAAAACAATAAGGGAGAGTTGACACATTATAAATATAACAAAAAAAACAGTTTTTCATTAATAATTCAAAAACCGGAAATGATAGAATATTTTTGAAAACTGTTCTGAGTTTGTTCTAAAAAAACTGCACAGTTTTAGTAATTTAACCGTTTCTCTATCTTGACTATTAAGCGAGATACCCATTGTAGTCCCATCGAATTTGGACCACCTGTACTGTATGATGCAGAATTTTACTGTGATTTTTTTTACCTGAGATGGGATTTTTTCTTTTAAATGTGAATGTGAATTTTTTTTCTGGTACCTGAGAATATTTTTTTGTTTCCGTATTTGATTTTTGTGTTTATATTTTTGTTGGTTCTAAAAATAAAAAACGTTATGATTTTTCTGCATTGTTCATTTTAGTGAACCATCTCCAGATCAGGTTGCGCCTGGGGCCGCACAAAATCAAGATCCGCCACTGCCCTTCTATGTGAACAACCCGGTATATAGGAGGCCCTACAATCTATTTAAAAGTACAAAATTCCTAGTACTTCAGAAGTTATGACAAAAATATGATAATAATGAATTTCTGTTTTCTCTCATAACTTGTATGTTTTAATCATTAGATCAATTTTATTTGTACTTTCCCAAGGTACTTTTTTATGTAGAATGTAACTATCATTTTAGATTTTTTAAATCAATTATCGTTTTTGAGATATTACCCCTAAATTCTTTTTTCTTACGGGCTGTCAAGTTGAGTTTGTAATAGCTAAATGGTTTTTTTTCCTCTTTCTACTGAGATATTACATCTATTCTTATAAATAAACCAGTAAATCAAGAAAATCGTGCTTCACTAATATTATTTAGTTAGCTATCAGTTAAAACTGCAAGTACAAATCATATAATACAAATGTGTTAAATTCGAAATTGTAGTCCCAGCGACTATTTCAATATTTTCGGAACCACCTATCACATTGTAATTAAAAATGACCATAAAAGACATACAATACGTCTCGTTCATTTTTGAAAATAAGTAATATATGTTCACTTTCCAAAACTTAAAATTTTTATTTTCATATAGGTACTGGGTGATTTAGTTGGACTGTCGCACCCCTAACTTTGTTATATTAAGAGGAAACACCTATAAACCTTATTCAGGGATGCGCAAAAGTATGGAAACAGAAAAATATCTAGAACATCATTAAATATACAACAATAGAATTTTGTATCTAAGCGTTATCGTATTTTTCGGATGCGATGAAAATACTGAGGTTGCAATACGACTTCCGGTTCAACCGGAAACGGACTCAAACTTTGAAATTTTAAATAAAACACCTTGTATATTTTTATTTTTTTGGATTCCCTTCAACTTAAAACTGTATAACGTTTCATGAGTCTAAAGTCAATCGTTTACATAAAATTTACATTTTTATGAAAATTTTGAGCGATACAGCACTTTCAATTTTTTTTAACTTTAAGTTCTTTTAAAAGGCAGTGGAATTTCGTTTAAAAATTAGATTCATAATAAATTTATTAACACTTTGGGCTTGCGACATTTAAAAAATAGTATACAGGGTGTTTTTTACGGGGAACTTTAAACATCGTTAACTTAATTTTCTGAAATACAACACCCTATATGGTTTTGCATAGTCTTGTAGAAAATTTGATTGTCTTTTAAAAACATTAACCATGTATTATACCTTTTTAAACTGATATTTTTCCATTATATGCAAAATATTGTGGACCTTATAAGAAACCTCGACTTGAACGTAAGATTGGTAAAATTGCATCTTCGTTATAAAAAATGTCAAAAACTCGCAAGGAAAAAAAATTATAACTTTCTTGTTTTTATCTTGCAATTGTTCCTGCTCTAAAATATTACATTGCTCTAATAATTAACAATACAATCGCGATATCTCGGAAAATATCAGTTTTAGGTATGAAACATGGTTAATGTTTTTGAAAGACAATCAAATTTTCTACAAGACTATGCAAAAATATATAGGGTGTTGTATTTAAGAAAAATGAGTTATCAATGTTTAAAGTTTCACGTGTTTGTTCAAACGTAAAGAACACCCTGTATAATATTTTAAAAATGTAGCTAATGCAAAGTCTTAAATTAATCTATTGTCGATCTAATTTTTAAACGAATTTCTACTTAATTTTTAATGAACTTAAATGTTAAAAAAAAATTGAAAGTGCTGCATTGCTAAAAATTTTCATAAAAATGTTAATTTCATGAAAACGGTTGACATAAGACCCACAAAACCTTGTAAGGACATTTTTGAAGTACATTTTTAGAGGAATCCAATAGTATGTAAGTATGCAGGGTGTTTTATTTACAATTTCAAAGTTGAAGTCCGTTTCCGGTTGAAGCGGAAGTCGTATTTCAACCTCAGTATTTTCATCGAATTCGAAAAACACGATAACGCTTAGATACAACATTTTATTGTTTCTGTTGTCAAAGTCGGGGCCTACTCCGAAAAAATTAGGAAATTCCTACACAACGATTATAAAAATAAGTAAAATGTAAATATCTCAGAAAATATTCACTTTAGGTATAGGGTATAGGTAGGTAAGTATTAAGAAAGGTTGAAGAAAAACAAAAATGTGACAACATAACGTAATAATATACAGGGTGTTCCATTTGAAAAAATAAAGTTAAGCAAATATTAGACGTTGCGATTTTTTTTCCATCTGTAAGAAAAATATTTTACACCTTGTAAAATAAATACAAGACCCCTGTTACACGTTGCGATTTTTTTTGCGTACGATTCGAAATCGCCACTGCGCTGCACAATTTATCTGACATTTAAATGACAGCCGGCTGTCAATTAGCCGCATCATAACATGCGCAAAATGCGTACCGTTTTAAAAAATAAGGGAAAAGTGAGAAACGTCCTGTATTTGGTCAACATTATTATGTGTGATTACTATTTGTTGAGCACGACGACGGACACACGGAGAAAAAGGAGGTGGTGGGTAAAACCCTGAAAAACAAGAAGAGCTGAAAGAGGCACACTGCATCTTCAGCAGGAGCTCCGATACGAAGACCCAGAGGAGTACAGGAACTTTTTAAGAATGAACGACGCAATTTTTAACTTCCTTTTAAGTAACGTTAAAGAAGTAATAGCTAAACGTGACACCGTAATGAGAAACAGCATTTCAGCAAAGGACCGTTTGGTTGTGACTCTTAGGTTTCTCGCGACTGGTGAAAGCTATAAAAGTCTAAGCCAATCCACCAGAATTTTACAGTCTTCGTTAAGTAATATCATTCCTGAAGTTGCGACGTAATTTATTCTTCGTTGAGAGAGGAATATCTGAAGATGCCGTCAACATCAGAAGAATGGAAGCAAGTTTCAGAAGAGTTCTATTCGTCATGCAATATTCCAAATATATTTGGTGCTTTGGATGGAAAGCACATAGCATTTCATGCTCCTAAAAGTGCAGGTGCCACTTTTTACAACTACAAAGAATTCAACAGCATCGTGTTGTTGGCCCTTGTTGATGCTAGGAGTAAATGGGAGAGTATCTGATGGTGGAGTTTTTGAAAATTCCGATCTGGCATTTGGATTGAAACAAAACTTATTAAATTTATCCACCAAGTCGATTCATATGGTATAACACCATCTTCCTCCCCTGTACGGATTCTTTTGTTTGCTTTCAGAAGTTTGCTTTCTTTGCTGAAAGTACTCCTTAACCCAGCAATCTTTGTTGATACATCTTTTACGTTTACAGTCAAGTTAAACATTTTCTTTAATGAAGTTGTAATTTTGCTCCACGCCTTAGTTCTTAAAGTTTTGTTACTGTAATTTGGGCTATTTATCTTCCATAAACATGGCTGGCCCTTATATAAAGTTATTAGCATACTAACAACATTTCTCTTCTTAAAGTTTTTGTCATCCATTTTTCAAATTCAAAATTGTTGACGTCAGTACTTTATAGGTTATGTGATCGTTTTTGAAAACACAGTGGCACAAAAATTACCAAAAGTTACTAAAAATGTAAAAAAATACGCTTGTTTGACCTTGAAAAATTAGAGCATGTTCAATAGAATAAAATCCTATGACATTTAAAATACGTTGCGATTTTTTTCCTATGCACATTTAGACGTTGCGATATTTTGGATTTGCGTTGTGGAAAAATGATTTGTAAGAAAAATCGCAACGTCTAATATGAGCATTATTGATGTTTGAAAATTGGAACGTTGGCACATCTTTTAGAAAACACCCTGTATAATATAAATTTATTTGGATGTATTTAGACTATGAGGCCACTTTTTGACTTTGTATGTACAAAATATCATTTGCCAATTATTATTGATAACGTTGTGCTCTTGACAAGTATTGTACCCTGTTTTTCTGGAAATTCAAAGATTTTTTGAGATGAAGTGGCAACGTCGCAAAAAAATTATAAAAACAATATCCTTGCTGAATTCGATATTGCAAAAATATACTGGGTATTCAATTTTAAAAAAAATACCTTCAATGAAACACCCTGTATAATTAAAACTAATTTTAAAACATGCAGCACGTCTATTATATTATAAATTTTATTAAAAACTTTTTTTGATAAGTTGACATTAAGGGCAATAATGGACGTTATCGCACTATTGGCGCACCTTGTATGTATTTACAGCAATGTTGAAGTAATATGGGCGTAGGTAGCGTGTGAACCACGTTTATTGGCATACATTTCTGGTTTATATTGTCTTAATGTTTGGCAGCGGAGCAGCGAAATTCTATTTCATTTTACTAATCTGTATCTCACACAGGATTGCCAGATTTCAAGTTAGGTCTCGCGGGACAAAAATGAAAAAAAACACGGCGATTTTTCTCAAGAATTTTTTTCACAATTAACGATTTTAACATTTCATTTTTAATTTCTAAATTTCATTTTGGTCATTTAAATACGTATCTCATAAAGAAAACAAAAATAATTGAGTTACATTTTTATTTATACTATCTATCCTAAAAATTATTTAATATTTATCACTTGATTTCACTTTATTAAGAATGACTAAACCTTGATTTTTTAAAATAGGAATTTCGAACAATTCATTCTGAAATTCTGTTTCATAATTAACTCGGCCTCCACCCGTTGTATGTGTGCGTATTTGAGCGATGCGATGTACGTATTATAACTTGCTTTTTAAGGGGGCTGGGAATTAGTTGTCAACTCCTCATGGCGTAAGCTTTGGTGCGTACGCTTTGAACGTTTGGACACTGAGTGGACAGTGGGCCATGCGCCGATTTGCGCAGACGCTTCCGTCTAAAAATCCCCGAGCGGCTCGAGGATTCCCCAATCCCCAAACCCCAACACATAATGCGTCCCGCGACCATTAGCGTGCAACTCACCCGTCAATGCCTGAAATTCATACATATTAGGAAAGAAATACATTTCGTAACAGCATCCATCACTTTTTATGACATTATTTTATTATTTTACAGTCAAAATCTCTTAATTTTTTACCTGCGGGACATTCAAACGTTTATGCGGGACGCGGGACAAATCACTTTTGTGCAGCACTGTCCCGCGCATTGCGGGACGTCTGGCATCCCTGTATCTCACAGCACGCTGGGCCGGTATTCCGAACTCGCTCGCGTTGAACAGGAGTGCTCGTGAAACCGAGCGTCTAAATGCTTCTGTATTCTCATCCACCCCTGCCTTTGCAATTCTTCGACACGAGTGGGTAGATGTTGCAACATTGGAATTTTGCATGGACTGTCACTTTTACGTCAGTTTTTGTATGATCTGTGGTTTTTGTTTTGATTGATAATGAAATTAACGGAGCAACAGAAAGCAGCATTAGTAGAAATGTTTAGGGAGAATAAGTAGTCCAATTATTAAGTGGCAAATTTTCACACAATTTTACACATTACGAAAATTACGATGCCCAAAAGCAATGAAGTGTAATTGCTACAAATTTAAATATTTATTAAAATATATTAATTATTTGGTTGCATGATTTCCTTTAACGTAACCAAGAAGTTTATTTGTTGATTTGGTTAAGTTTAAGAAATATTTACCATTATTTGAATGACTATACACACTTTTTATTATGAAATTTATAACCTAATATTATTTTATTTAATTCATCAGAATGATAATGGATTTGTACACAATATAATAATGCATAGCTAATTACAACTTAATTAACTGCCTGAGATATACTATTTTACAAGACTGTATGGCAAATGTTTATAAATTCAATATAATCCATAATAAAAGAAAACACAACGACTCCACAACATACGATTTGGGTGCAAAGCGAGCGATATTTGCCAAAGGGAGTAGGTATACCCACTAGCGTTCAACGCGAATGGAGCGCATGCGAGAGGAGACGTTGGGAATACGATTGTCAGCGGTTTGCGCATCCCTCGCGTTCAACAGTAGCGATATCGCTGAACAAGAGGAGTTGAGAATACCGGCCCTGGGGCGGTATTCCGAACTCGCTCGCGTTGAACAGGAGTGCTCATGAAAACGAGCGTCATGAATGCGAGTGGAGCGGTCGCTTCTGTATTCTCATCTACCTCTGCCTTTGCAATTCTTTGACACGAGTGGGTAGGTGTTGCAACATTGGAATTTTGCATGGACTGTCACTTTTACGTCAGTTTTTGTATGATCTGTGGTTTTTGTTTTGATTGATAATGGGGAAATTAACGGAGCAACAGAAAGCAGCATTAGTAGAAATGTTTAGGGAGAATAATCAATTATTAAGTGGCAAATTTTCACATAATTTTACATATTACGATGCCCAAAAGCAATGAAGTGTTATTGCTACAACTTTAAATATTTATTAAAATATATTACTTATTTGGTTGCATGATTTCCTTTAACGTAACCAAGAAGTTTATTTGTTGATTTGGTTAAGTTTAAGAAATATTTACCATTATTTGAGTGACTATACACACTTTTTATTATGAAATTTATAACCTAATATTATTTTATTTTATTCATCAGAATGATAATGGATTTATACAAATTTACACAATATAATAATGCATAGCTAATTACAACTTAATTAACTGCCTGAGATATACTATTTTACAAGACTGTATGGCAAGAAATATCTATTATTATTTAATATAATCCATCATAAAAGAAAACACAACAACTCATAACATACGATTTGGGTGCAAAGCGAGCGGTATTTGCCAAAGGGAGTGGGTATACCCACTCGCATTCAATGCGAATGGAGCGCATTGCGAGAGGAGACGTTGGGAATACGATTGTCAGCGGTTTGTACATCCCTCGCGTCCAACGGTAGCGATATCGCTGAACAGCCGACGTAGCGCAAATAAATTCTGCTCCGCTACCGATACCGATACGCTCCAAACGTATTTTGGTGTTAACAGTTTTGGATGTATTTATGCTACCACACATAGAACATAATAACTACCACGCAGCCGTAGAGCAAATAGACAATTGTGTAGTTGAGATTGTAGGTTATCTGGTGAAATATGAATTATTTTATTTTGTTAAACGAATTTTTTGATAACGGCATAAATATTAACGAAATCAAACAAATAGCATTTCTTATTGTAAAAATTAACTTTAAATGAAACAATTTCAACAATATTTACTTCTAACGAGTTTCAATTTGCAATAAAATAATTGCTTGAATCATTTAGAACTTGTAATCAGAACATGATCCTTACAATTGGATTTTTTAATTTTACTTGCATTTTGTGCCAATAAAATGTCTTTACACAATTACAAACTTACTCTTTACAACAAAATGAATATGCAGTAGAATGTGTACCTATATTAATAATTTTTTAAAATTATACTAAATTTTCAAGTGTTTTTTTTTTATAATATAAACAAAACTGTAAAGTTATAAATGACGAAACAAACTTTTGCCAATATTTTAACCGTACCTCAACTTTTTATCACTTTAAAAGCATAAATAATTCGGCTTTAATGATTTCTTGTTGTTTTCCTCACATTCAATGCGATTCCAAAAAAAGTCATACATATTTCATTTATATTTTTACCTATCATAGCAGCTACGCTTTCAATAATTTTTGAACTTGGATAATTCATTAAACAATTTATCATCAAGTAAAATAACATTTATTGTTTGTTTTGATTTAAAAACTTTCGCAATAACTCATGTTTTTCTTCTTGCATTGTTTTACTTTTTTTAATTGATATTCTTTTATCCATATTTAAAACACAAAACAAGATAGAAAATAAACTAACGTAAGTTCAAACACACGCTTCGCTCACTGTTTGCTCCGTAAGTAGCGGATCCAAAATGTGCTCCCAAACATGGCGACCGCTACCCAACTGTTGTGAAAGTAGCGGAAGAGTAGCGGTTGTTGCCAGGCAACGTTTTCGGAGCAGCTATGTAGCAGCTCCGTAGCAGTTACGTCTGCTGAACGCGACCACTGTCGCGGAATATAGTACAACTGTACCTACTCCAAGTACTATCGGCCTTAACGAATATAATTTTGGAAATCATTCGCTAATGATCTTTGTGTGTATTTTGGCAAAGGGAACCGTTCAAGGCAGAGCGCATATTTTTGTCATCTGCGAGTTTAAAGCGATTACTGAATAACATTTTGCATTTATGATACTATGCACTGGACGTCACTAGTAAACATGAACGTAATTTTTGGCAATGTCACTCGTTTTATTCAGACACAAAAGTTTTGTTTTCATTGTTTGGGTGTTCGCTTTACGTGCTTCTGCTCACGATTTTGTTAAAGTAGATCTTAAGTTTGTTTTATACGATTTTATATTACCGTGTCAATTAGAAATTAAAAATCTTGAACCAAAAAATCGTAATAAAATAGGACCTGTTCTAATTGCCTCCAATATTTGGCATGCGCGCATGCGTATTCTACTGTAATTGTATCTGCAGCATGTCATTTGTGGGTTAGGTTAACTGAAATGAAAATCAGTACGTTATCGATTGTTTAATAACATTATTAATGGTACTGCAGCCATAAATAGTAGTTTTCTATTCATTTGTAATTATGTATATACAGGGTGTCCCCGTTATCACCGCGAATATTTTAAGTGGTGATAGAGGACCTTTTTCTAAGAAAAAATTTCAAGTAAATTTTTTTCCTAAAATCAAATGCTAAGCTGATATCAACACTTACTTGATTTTTTTACACTTCTGCATTTATAAGACTCTGTAGCCGAAAATGTCAATTTTATCGTAAAACACCTTAATAATTTTTAATAGAGCATAAAATTCTCTACAAAATTAGTTTTATTTATTTTTTGTCTACAGGCAATGGTTTGAGAGTTATAAAGCAGTTTGTACAAAAAAATGTAAAACATTTACAAAAGTTAATTGTTTCTTAGACTTTGCAACCGCTGTATCTTTAAAACGAAAGGTTGTACAAAAAAACCGACGGCCCATTCCGGATAGCAAATTTTATGGGCTACAACTTTTTTTAGTGAAATTATTAGAAAATCAAACCGATTTTCCGGAAAAGCTGAAAATAAGGAATAGAGTGCAAAAACAAAATTTCCTACAAATATTGTTTTGTATTTAAAAATGCTTTTAAAGAGAGTGCGATTACGTGACTGAAAATGATGGAGGTCATTTTGAACACTTATTGAAGTAATTTTGTGGTTACATGTTAATTTTATTGCGTCCAGATGGATTTGCATTGTTTTGCATTTTATCGTTTTTTTTTCACCTTTTTCACTATTATAAACATTTCTATGATACATTTAGTTTTATTGAAAAACATATTTACCGAAGTTGTAGTCCGTTAACCCTTTGCCTGTCCAAAATTTTACATAAAATTTGTACCGTACGTCCATTTAAATATTTCACATGTATCATGTTCTACGGCTCTGTAGAATTATTTTATACGTATAATGTAGTGTCAGGATAAGTGTAAAGCATCTAGCAAGTGCAAAGATATGTGTTTTCCATATGATACACAGAGCGTACGAAGGACCATTTTTTTGTGTGCATCACCGGTGATGCACAGGACAGGCAAAGGGTTAAATGCCTTATCCGCAATAGGCATCCGTTTTGCTCTACGACGTTTCGTTAAAAAGATGCGGCGTTTTTAAAAATTTATATAACTTATTCATATGCAATTTTACAATTTTTTGTTAAATTAGTTCGTTAGCTCCTTAAAAAAAATGATAAGGGGTGGTTTTCTGAAGAATTTCAAACTTCATAAAAAGCTTTGAAACTAATGAGATACATAATTTTATTAATGTTGCCGATGCTATGGCATTTTTAAATACAAAATATCATAATTACGGGGAGTTTTTGTTTTTCGAAAACGATAAAATACAAAACCATGCAAATCCATCTGGACGCAATAAAATTAACATGTAACCACAAAATTACTTCAATAAGTGTTCAAAATGACCTCCATCATTTTCAGTCACGTAATCGCACTCTCTTTAAAAGCATTTTTAAATACAAAACAATATTTGTAGGAAATTTTGTTTTTGCACTCTATTCCTTATTTTCAGCTTTTCCGGAAAATCGGTTTGATTTTCAAATAATTTCACTAAAAAAAGTTGTAGCCCATAAAATTTGCTATCCGGAATGGGCCGTCGGTTTTTTTGAACAACCTTTCGTTTTAAAGATACAGCGGTTGCAAAGTCTAAGAAACAATTAAATTTTGTAAATTTTTTACATTTTTTTGTACAAACTGCTTTATAACTCTCAAACCATTGCCTGTAGACAAAAAATAAATAGAACTAATTTTGTAGAGAATTTTATGTTCTATTAAAAATCATTAAGGTATTTTACGATAAAATTAATATTTTCGGCTACAGAGTCTTATAAATGCAGAAGTGTAAAAAAATCAAGTAAGTGTTGATATCAGCTTAGCATTTGATTTTAGGAAAAAAATTTACTTGAAATTTTTTCTTAGAAAAAGGTCCTCTATCACCACTTAAAATATTCGCGGTGATAACGGGGACACCCTGTATAAGCACTAGGGTGACCAGATTTCTGTTTATGTAATTATTGTAAACCCGTTGACGATGACAGGGGCGGAGGGGGGTTGGGAAATACACCTTAATTTTTGGTTTCAGTTTTCCGGGATTTTAATTCGTAATAAAAAGGAAAATCCTCAGTGGAAAATATGCGATGTTGATACATAAAAAACAAAAAAAAAAACAAATTACATTTTGTTAGATGGATATAATACGACGTAATAAATAAATTTAAAATCAAGGTGAATTACGCGACTTCCGGGAATAATGGCATACAGAGGCAAAGCGTGAACATAGTATATAGAAAAAAAGAGATAGACAATACGATCACATTTCTTGTTTTCATTTATATATCCGATTCACGGTTATATTTTGATACAATTTTTTGTATGGGTACTGTTTTTTTCATTTAAGTTAATTTTTGGTACTATTACGAAACCCGGAAAAATCATAATAAAACCCGGAGCCCGGAAAAACGATGTAAAAACCCGGAAACCCGGGGTGAAAACCGGATACATGGTCAGGTAATTTAGGCTTGTAAGGGACCGGCGTGGCTGTCATATGAACGCTGTGTTCACTTGTAAGCGTTTGTGCGTAAAAGTATTTATGAAGGTTGTAACCCATTACACATTTATGGCCTACATTTAATTTATCCTATGCATTTAAAAAACAGAAAACCTTAACCAACCTTTAACCTGGACCCTTTATTATTGACCAAGCGAACGAGGATGAGGTTAAAGGTCGGTGAAAGTTTTTTTTAATTGTAATTTTTAATGGATTGCAAAAACCTTTATAATGAGTTTTACGCCCAAACGCTTACATGTGAACGTAGCGTTTATACACGTGAACAAAGCGTTAATACCTGACAGCCACGCCGGTCCCTTACAAGCATAAATTACCAAATGCCAGTCTCGATCTCGAATTTCGAGACGAGACGAGATTGAGAATTATCTCGTCTCGGCGGCAACACTAACTTTGATTAATTGAATGTTTTTTATAAAAAATCCAGCAAGAGAAAAACAAATTATACATAATGTAATAGGAAAATTTAAGGGCTTTCAAGCTTTTATTCAATTTATTACAATGACAAGTAAAAGACTTTCAAAATTTTTAGTTTGTTGATTGGTTGTCACGGTAATGACATAAACTACAACGACCGGGCCTGACTTATAATTATTGTTGTTCTCCAAAACGGATTTCTAAAAGTTTGACCATGAATGTAGAAGTAAAATACCATGTGTGATACATCAACGAATGTAGAAACCAAATTCCATTTACCTATGTAAATAGTAAAAATCGTGCCCTTAAGAAAAAATAAAGTTGATTGCCATAAAACACAAACGAATTGACCTACAAATATTAGTGGTTACTGGTTATCATCCGATTTGGCTTAAAAAGTTGATCAGGCCATGTTTTTACAAATTTGAAATATTTTATACTTCAAATGAGTTACAGACGATGATCAAAAATCGTATTTTTCTGTTTTCTTTATTTTTTCGGATTTCCAATTTTTCCTCGGAATATTAATGAGCACCGAATTTAGCAACTTCAACTTTGCCAAATGTAAATCTCTACTCTAGCTATTATAATAAGCAAGATCCTCATGCTTAAACTCGAATTTTAAACACCCTGTACAATAAATCATTTACTCCAAAATACATAAATCACAAGTGAAAAAAATACAAAATTAGTTATTTTCATTTTATTAAATTTTGGCGGTATAAACATACTCCGCATTTAACATTTTGTTTTCAAATTTCTACATGGACTCCTTTATAATTGGCAAATAAAAAAATTTATGATAATAAAAAAGCAATGAAATTAAAAAATAAGCAATGTTTACACTAAGTTGACCTTAAAGAGGTTAAAATTATTACATTATATATTTTTTTCATTGTTTTTACTTTAATTTAAGCGGACTCTGCAGGTCACTTAAATGTACACGGCTCACTTAAACAGTTCTATTTGTTCAAAAATGTGTCAAGGTGTTGTTACATAACCTTGACATAGCACAAGAGTGGTTAAAAATTATTTAATTTTTTATGTGTGTACATTATGATGAACTTGTATTCTGGACGCTTGCCCAATTTTTTTAAATATTTTAAATAGAGAACAGGTGGTATATTATTTTGTATTTTTTGTTTTTCGTATGATATGGTTCATTTCAGCTAGAATTGCATCCGATCCTGACCGATTGATTGAAGGCCTGAATTATATGTAGTCAAATAATAATATGTATCTCAAATTAGATTCTAGCAGGGGTGCCCCTTTCCCAGGTTAACGTGATAGATCATGAAATAATTTGAAATTAGCTGCAGTGTCTAATAATGCTTTTAATTAGTTCATGGTCGTGCTATCTTAAAACTAAACGGAATATTAATTGATTAATACTTAATGGGGTTAACTAACTGTATTCGTAGATAAAACGTTTTCGATTGGTGTTTGTTTTTAAAATGTATATTTCATCCTGTACAATGTAAACAAAGACTCTAATGCCCGGTTTCTCCGACACATCTCAAGATCGAACTTATATAAGCCCGCCTTATATTTAAGACCGTCTCAAGATACCAATGCGTTGCACAGAAAACATATTCCGGAATCTGTTAGACATCTCAGCTAAGTTAGAACTCGGTTTGGCAACGTTGCAAGAAGTCGGCACATTTTAGCGGCAAATTGAAATGGCTAATTTTCATTGACCATTTACATCACAGCTGTTAAAACGGCTCCCTGTGACATCTTGTTGTTGCTATCAGCTGTTAAAAAAGAATAAATTATACCATGGAGGAAAAACAATTATTAGTTAGCTTGGTGGAAGAAAATAAAATAAATAGATTATGTATACAGGGTGTTTGAAATTCGAGTTTAAGCAAGGGGTTCTCGCTTATTATAATAGCTAGAGTATAGGTTTAAATTTGGCAAAGTTGATAAATTTGCTGCTCATTAATAATCCAAAGAGAAATTCGAAATATCTCAAACGGGGTCCGAGAAAATTAGGAAAATACGATTTTTGAAAATCGTCTATAACTCCTTCGGAGTATGAAATATTTGAAATGTGTAAAAACATTGCCGAAGCAACTTTTTAAGCCGAATCGGATGGTAGTCACAAATTTTTCTTAGATCGATTCGTTTTTATTTTATGACAACCAACTTTGTTTTTGCTTATGGGCGCAAGTTTTGCTATTTACATTATCAAATAGCATTTATTTTTCTAAATCCATTGATGTATCACACATGGTATTTTACTTTTTCTTTTATTGTCAAATTTCAAAAAATACGTTTTAAACAATAACCATTATAAATCAGGTTGGCCGGTCATTGTAGTTTATGTTGTTTCCATGACAACCGATCAACAATCTAAAAGTTTTAAAGGCCTGTTAGTCCTAAAAATAAACTTTAATAACGAAGAAAAACGCGATATGCTGCCCATCACAAAAAACAAAGTTGGTTGTCTAAAACAAAAACGAATCGACCTAGGAAAAATTTGTGACCACCATCCGATTCGGCTTAAAAAGTTGCTTGGGCAACTTTTTTACACATTTAAAATATTTCAAACTCCAAAGGAGTTATAAACGATTTTTAAAAATCGTATTTTCCAGTTTTTCCTAATTTTCTCGGATACTGTTTGAGATATTTCCAATTTCTCTTTGGATTATTAATGAGCACCAAATTTAGCAACTTTGCCAAATTTAAACCTATACTCTAGCTATTATAATACGCGAGATCCCCATGCTTAAACTCGAATTTCAAACACCCTGTATACTCCCATTGAGGCTCAATTTGATCTAAGATCACAATAACTGTCTCTTTTGTGAGGCGAAAGCGCATAAAAAAACGATCGTATTCGAAATCCGTAAATGGATTTGCGCGAACAAATCGCCTTCGAGGAATTACAGGATCGTACAAGTCATCATCTGCATCATCTATCATATTTATAAATTCAATGTCCATATTTAAACTTAAACCACAATTTAAACAAACACTTAACTACAAACAAAGCAAATACAAGATACTTTTAGGTTATGTACTCCAGCTCAAGTTCTAGTAAACAGCGACTCAAGATGTGAGCTCAGCTCAAGTCGAATATGTTCTTAAAATTGCTTGGTGCAACGCTTTATACCGTTAAGGCGAACTTAAGATTCAGCTAGAATCAGGGGTGGGCAACTTTTTGTATAACAGGGGCCAGAATAAGATTTACGTTTCGTCCGCGGGCCTTAGTAGTTAATGGACACATTTTTGTTACTTGTTTTTTTTTCTGAAAATATAAAAACAATAATAAAACAAAGTTAATTAAGTACTACTATATTTATTTCTCTTATCACTTATAACAAATTACAAAGAAATGAAAAAAATAAGTACGTATTAATCACAAAACAGTAAATATAAATGAAAACAAATTTTAATTAATGCGACTTCTGGTGCTGTGTAGATTTTGATAGCAATTCAATGTCCGGTTCGATTTGTTTAGTGCTTAAACGCAATTGTTTTCCAAATTCGTATCAGTTATGGAAGTTCTCTACTTCGATTTTAGATACTTCATCTTGGAGAATAGCTGTTCACATCGATATGTTGAGCCAAATAAGGAGTAAATGTACTTCGCATTATCAACTTAATTCGGAAATTCTTCAGCCGGCAGATTTTTTATAAAACTCGTGCAAAGCTGTCAAATTAAATGTTTCTCTTAAATCTGCCCTCTCTTTGAGATCCAAAAGTTCCATTTGAAACTTTTCTAGAATATTTTCGATTTCAGTGATGGAAAAGGGCGAATTAAATAAATACTTTTCTTGTCGAAATCTTGAAAGCGTTCTTCAAATTCTGAATAAAGCTTTTGATTTTTTGAACAAAAATTTGAGGATTATATTTGTCACGATTAGATAATGTTGGAATTTTCCATTTGGAAAAGATTATTTTTTTCTATGTGGGATTGCCACAGAATCAGTTTACTTTTAAAAGCTTTAATATATCCATATAATTGTGTCACATTTTGATTTTGCTTTTGTAAGGCTTCATTTAAAACATTCAGGTGTCCTGTAATATCAACATAGAACGCGAGGTCTGACAGCCATCCTTCATCATTAAATTCTTGAATAGGAATCCCCGTCATTTCCATGAATAGTTTAATTTCATTCTTCAAATTATATATTTTTTTTAAAACAGTTCCTCTCGAAAGCCATCGAACTGGGCAATTATGTTGAACATTTGTATAGTCATTTTCAGGATCAATTAGCAATTCTCGAAATTCTCGATGACTTAATGCAGATTTTTAAATTGTGTTTATACAATTAGATACGACAGACATTACGTTTTCTAATTCCATAGATTTTTTTTTTTTTTTTTTTTTTTTTTTTTTAATTGAGTGTTTAAGGACGCTTCGACAGCTATGGCCATTAGCGTCCGGGAGGAGGGGGCGGGGAACAAGGAAAGGGTGGGTAAGGTAAGGGTAGGTGGAAGTACTGTCACAGCATTTGCCTATAGTAGGTAGAGGAAACCACCTGAAACCTCTACGATGACAGACGGCCGTGGGATTCGAACCCACGACCTCCCGATTAACTCGGAAGGTTGCGTACCAACCAGCCACGGAGCTCGGTTCCATAGATTTTGCGCATAGATTTTCTTGATGGATGATGCAATGACAAATAAATAACTACGTGACTACACGGGGGATTCCAAGAACGAAGAAACGAATTGTCGAACATTTCCGACGTTAAACGATTATTGAACATATCCGAAGTTTCTGCGTTACGACTTTCTATGTTACGACGTTAGTACTAAATTATGAACAAAGATGTAGCTATGTGTGTTTAATTTAAATAAGACGAATTATATCGAAAATTAAACTGTAGATCTCTCGTTTTTCCTTATGTTAGGTACTAACCTAATCCTTTTCTTTCAAATTTTTGTTTTTGAAAATATTTATTTATTATTTCTTCTAAAGATCTCGCGGGCCGGATTAGAACTTTACGCGGGCCGGAGTTGGCCCGCGGGCCGGAGGTTGCCCACCGTTGAGCTAGATCTTAAGATGTGTCGGAGAAACCGGGCATAAACGACTTATTTGTATAGGGGCAGGGAAACTATCTTTTTTTCAATGGGGCGTGGTAAAGCGAGGAGAGGCAGTGGAGGGGCGGGGATGGTCTTAAAGGAAAGCGGTATTAGGGAAATTTGTTCTTCAACCTTCGTCAGTCTTAAAATGCTTAGGACAAAAGAGCAGCGCGCGTTTGCCGTAGAAGCTTACTTTTCACGAGGCCACTCGATCGTCGCGGTGCAATGTGCATTTCGTTTATGTTACGAAATTCCCCCTTGAGGTGCTGTTCCCCCCGGGTATCGTAGGTAAAAAAACCTTCAGGGGAGCTGGAAGTGTGTCCAGCAGAAGATCAGGAAAAAGACGGACCGTTAGAACACCCCAAAACATCGAGGCAGTTCGAGGGTCAATCTTGCGGTCTCCTAGGCGCTCCGCCCGCAAACATGCAGCTGCCCTTCGTTTGTCAGATCGTTCAGCCCTTGAAAATAGGGATGTAGGCGAAGTATGGTTTCAGTAGGATAAGGCCACGGCCAACACATCGCGAATTTCAATAGATGTTTTAAGGCAAACCTTCCCGGGCGGCTGATATCCATGAAAGGCGACATTCCGTGGCCGGCACGCTCGCCAGATTTAGCCCCCTTGTATTATCCTGTGGGGCTACCTCAAATCTCTTGTGTACAACAACCGTCCCACAACCCTGGAAGCCTTAAAAACCAATATTCGTGACGAAATAGCCCGCACACCGGTTGCTATGCTGGAGAGAGTTGACAGAAACTTCAAAAATCGATTAAATCGCTGCATCGACATTAACGGTCGTCATCTTTAAGATATTGTTTTTAAAACTGCATAATTTCAAATTTACCATGTCATATTACTACTAGACAAAAAAATGCAAAGTTTTTATTTTGTAGTTTTTTTTAAGTTTACCTTTGAAAAAAGATAGTTTCCCTGCCCCACCCTGTACAAGGTGACAATAATCTACGTGTGTTCTATGGGTAATTTTGTTAAAAGAGTTACATAGTCGGTTAAATTAGCAAAGTTTTAAGACGAATTTAACGCCATTTTTACATTTGTCCTACACTTTCAACATTTTTAAATATTTTGGAAAAACCAAAAACACGATTACGTTAAAATCAAAATAACAAATGATTCCTGTAGATATTTTTACAAAGCATTAATATTCGTCGTCGATTTTTTATTAACGAGAAATGTCAAGGACGTCAAATAAAAATAAAATCATGACCGACAAGCGACAACTCAGATGTTCGAATCAATCTTATTATACAAACGCTATTTAAATTTAGAAAGCAGGTTTGTTTTTCGATTACAATCATCATCCACCACGTATTTGGCTCAATCGCCTGGGACTCATCATCAGTTCTTCTATCGATCGATATTTTTAAAATACCTTTTGGTATATAATTTGTACTTTCTCGATATTTTCAGAATTTTTTCGTCTAGTATTCTATTAATGTATTCGTTCCATTTATTTATGTTCTCTTTTTTTCTTTGTTCATTGAAGTGATAAATCGGAACAAACTTAATAGCATTCCAGTTTTTTGATGTCTAAGAAATAAAATTTTATAATTCCTGAATATTATTTGAGTTACAAAGGGCCATATTTGGTACAACTTGTAATCTTGTGGTTAAAATGTTACTGTTGGTGTGAGAAAATCGAGCTTTTTAAAGATGGTAAAGCTGCATGAAATTGCTGTTGGAAATTGCCCAGAGCTATCAGAAGGATGTGTAGGAAAGTATGGGGAGGACATTAAAAACAAAAATAGACAGAAAATCATAAAATTCTGCATTCTAAACAGGTTGATAGTAGGAAATACCTGGTTCCAACACAAAGATATACATAAATACACTCGGGAAGTACGCAGCCGTAATGAAAGATCTGTAATCGACTATATGCTGATACAGAGAGAAATGGTAAAAAATATAACAGACATTAGAGTAAAAAGGGGATATGACGTCGGAAGTGACCATTACTTAATGGTGGCAAACATGAAAGATGGGAATAGTAAAAGCGA
>OX393583.1:14371948-14402878 GCA_947652605.1 Elmis aenea | reverse complement strand
GGGTTATCTGTCCGATCATACTGCTCAAATTTTATCTTTTAACTTAAGCACTCAGGTTGCTACGAATAGTGTAATGTGCAGATCTTACTCGTCAAAAAACATAACGGAATTTCAAAAATGTCTCTCAAATAAAAACTGGCAAGATATATATCATGAATCTGACACAAATCAAAAATGGAACATGTTTATAAACATAGTCTTACAAAGTTATAACAAGCACATACCTTTAGGCAAAGGTATACCTAGAAAAAAAAAAATGCCAACTCTAACTTCATCTCAAATTATTAAAATTAAACATGAATTAGATGTACTCTACATCTTAAAGAAATATTACCCCTGGGCCATAATTATGTTTAATACTAAAAAGAAGCAATATTCGCAAGTTTTGAAAAATACTAAAATACAACAGTATGAGAATAGGATCCAACAATCAGACAACAAAATGAAAGCAATGTGGTCAATAGTAAATTCCACCATAAAAAAATGTGGGGCTTCAACTTATGGTCACTATCCTACACCAAGTGCCGATTCCTTAAATCAACATTTCATCTCAAGTGTTACCAACTTGGTTCCAGAGAGTAGTAACGAATATAAGTGTACTATTCCAATGACTAACCACACTATGGACTTCTTTCCTTCAACTAAAGAGGAAATATTGGAAATTATAAAAAATCTAAAGAACAAAAAAAGCGCAGGAGTAGATGAAATACCAACCTTCTTAATAAAAAAGGTGATTAATAGTATAATCGATCCTCTTACTCACATAATAAGTGAATCCTTTTCAAATGGAATCTATCCAGATCAACTAAAAATAGCTGTGATTAAACCTCTCTTTAAAAAAGGAGATGTTAAGGAGGTTTCTAACTACCGTCCAATAAGTTTACTAACATCGTTTTCCAAAATATTTGAATATGTTGCTTATACCAAAATTTACAGCTACATGACAACTTATAATCTTTGGAATAAATCACAACATGGTTTCCTTAAAAATAAAAGTGTTGAAACCGCCATCTTTGAATTTACAACAGCCATCTATGAGCATTTAGACTCTAAAAATTTGTGCTGTGGACTGTTCATAGATTTAACTAAAGCCTTCGATTGCTTAAACCACGATATTCTCGTAACTAAACTGAGAGCTTATGGCTTCCCTGATTTACTTCTTAAGTGGATAAGTTCGTATCTCACAAACAGAAAACAAAAAGTTGTGGCATTAAAGGATGGAAAATACGTAGAATCTTCTTTTCAGTATATTTTAAATGGAGTTCCGCAAGGAAGCATACTTGGACCACTGTTATTTATCGTTTATATAAATGACATGCCAAGGGTAATAAAATGCATAAATAGTACAATAGTGAATTATGCAGATGACACTAACATACTGGTAACAAGTAAATTTTATCCAGAATTACTGCAAAATCTTAACGAAAATATGACAGTTATACAAAACTGGCTATTAAATAACAAACTGGTTCTAAATTCAACAAAAACTAGCTGCATCCTTTTCAAATTAAAGAATATATATGGAATGCCAAAAGTCATTGAACTATTAGGTAATGATATGGAATACTCAGCCTATGTAAAATTTCTTGGTTTATATCTGGACGAGAATTTAACATGGAAAGTCCATACAAACAATCTACTGTCAAGATTAAGCTCTATCTGTTATGGAATCAGGGTGCTATCAAAACAAGTTAATATAAAAACATTAGTTTCAGTATACTATGCAAATTTTTACTCATTAATGGCATATGGAATTATATTTTGGGGTAGCTCCACAAATGTAAGTCCAATCTTCTTTATGCAAAAGAAAGTCATAAGAATTATTTATAATTTACCCTATAAACAATCATGTCGTGATGTATTTAAAAAAAACAACCTCCTAACCTTTTTTGGACTTTACATTTACAAAAGTTTAGTGTTTTTACTAAAGAACAATCACTATTTTAAAAATAATAAAATTGTGCAAGATAACTATAATCACCGGGATAAAAACATATACAGGTATCCACAACATCACCTTACCAAGTTAGAAAAAAGTGCCTTCTATGTTAGCATAAAATTGTTCAATAAACTACCAGTGTATATAAAAAATATCAGTGAAATTTCTAAATTTAAACAACAACTTTTTAAGTTTTTGGTTGATCTTGAACCTTATACTATGCAAGAATATGTCGAGAAACACTTTTGATATTCTTTTGTATTCTTTTGTTTTGTTGACGCGTTTGAACCAATGTTTTACATTGTATGTTTCAGATTAAATATATTATTATTATTATTATTATTATTATTATTAATAAATTTTCACAATAATTTGAAATTTTTGAAGTAGATTCTTAATAAAAATACAAGTTATTGGTACTGATGGATTCGTTAAAAGATGCTCCATTTAAATAACTGCTAGTACCAGCATGGTTTACTTTTTGTCAAAAAACCGATTCCGCAACCTTCAAAGCCGATTAAAGTAACCTAAATGTCATTTAAAATTTACAAAAACGTTTTTTGGACAATTGTTGACATAATAAAAATCAATTTGTGCAGGTCACGGCACCCTTAACAAAAAACTAAATTTTGTTTAAAAAAAATTTTTAGGTTATAAAAATTAACCAAAACAGTGCATTTGTATCCAAAATCGTTTCCTCTTTCCAAAAATGTAAAAATATACAGGGTGTTCCATTTAAAATAACAAAGTTGGGGTCATTTCCGGCGAAACCGGAAGTGAAACAAATGTTTGCAACGGCTCAAAAAACCCGGTTTTTTGCACATATCATATGTCTAAATTTTCATTTATCTAAAATCAAAACTAAAGAAAAAAATGGGGTGTACCACGCTTCATTTACACCCGGTATTTTTATATTTTTATATAAAACTCGTGTGTAAAATTTAAACTAATCAAGTTGTATTTTTGCACCTTACGGGTGTTATACTAAATAAAATGGTTAATGTTATTGTGTTTAACGATTCTGTAAATTTAATAAGGCGACGGTTCGCCGGTCTAAATATGCTGTCCGTGAGCATCAAAACCCATCGTCATCGTTTATATTTTAGTGGAAACGCAAATATTGTTATCATATTTATGGAGGGTTGTAGTGACTTGAAAAAAAAAATTAAAGTCCTTGATTTTTTGACGACAAAAAAAATTGTAAAACCGGTTTTAGGGCCATAACCCACTGGCGCGACCTGTCGCGCGTGTTTTTTTAGGCGCGACTAGTTATACGCGACAATAAAATTATTAGCTTCGTTCGCGGAGAACTACTGCATAACCACATCACGTCTCGGCATTGAAAGGGCGAAGTTACCCCTCGAATTTTGCCGAATACGCCCGAGCCATTAAAGTTGAAATATTTTTGACATCCAAAAACGTCAGTTCAATGCCGAGACGTGATTTTTTGTCTTGACAAGTCGCGCGCGACTGACAGTTGCAGTGGGTTATGTCCCATATAAAAACGTGCACTTAAGTCGGGCGCGACAATCGAGTTGCGGCGGAATCGCTACTCACAATCCAGTCGCGTGCGGCAAGTGAGTCGCGTCGCGTCAGTGGGCGGTCGTTGCTCCATATAAATACATAAAAAATTTAGCCGCGCGCGGCTCAACGCGACAGGTCGCGCCAGTGGTTTATGACCCTTAACCGTTATTATTTCGGTTCACGAAAACGAAAAAGGAATTTTTTCGGTTACAACAAAAAGAACGAAAACGATATATTTCGTTTTCGTTCCGAACAGAAACGAACGACATTTTTTTCGTTTTTAGTCTGTGGTCAAAAGTTACCATATATATTTATTTTTTAGGGACTGGTAAAACGGCTATCGCTACAGCTTTAGCTGCAGCATTAGGGCACGACACTCCATTTACAAGTATGGCAGGGTCAGAAATTTATTCTCTTGAGATGAGTAAAACGGAAGCGTTAACACAAGCTATTAGAAAGAGTATTGGAGTTCGAATAAAGTAAGTATTAATGCAAAATAAATTAAGTACGGATGTAGGAGATAAAAGTTCATTTACATTAACCAAAAGTTACATGTAACGAAACTCAGTTTGCAGCGATATTCAGTAGTTTTGAAAAATTTATACTTACAATTACATGATACTTGTAAAAAAAAACTATGTTATTTATACTTTGGCTAAATATAACAAAATTTCATTTTTTGCTCCTTTCATAACTTTTAAAGATCATTTCGTATTGTGACGCACCGTATTATACATCGGCTTGCACTGTTGGGAAAGAGTACTTATTATTCTTATATGAGTTTGTTTTTAATTATGGCTTGTGATCAGTGATGGAAAATAAAATTTACATTTCTACGAAAATTTTGAGTGATATAGCACTTTCAATTTTTTTTAACATTTAAGTTATTTAAAGGCAGTAAAATATCGTTTGAAAATTAGATTAACAATAGAGGTTTTAACAATTATTTTATTTTTAGGAGATTATTAATATACAGCGTCATTCATAAAGTCTGCAATGAATGGAAATTTGTTTTATTATTTTTTGCTCAGAAAATTTTATTCTTGATAAAAGTTGGTGCATGATCTGAAACTAATTTTGAGATAAAAAAAAGTTTGATAAAAAATCAAATGACACTAGATTTTAGCGATTTTTGAAATATTTGCAAGAGTAAAGTGCCCTTATTTTAAGAGATACAAAAAAAAATATGGACGGGGTTTTTAAGAATCCCAAAATAAGGCTAGATTTAAATTTTGACGGTCAAATTTCAATTTTTATTTTTTAAGAAATTTTAACATTCAAAAAGTCTGCAACAAATGGAAAATTTTATTTTTATGGAAAAAAGTTATTAAGAATCTAAAAACCGAGCTAGGTTTAAATTCTGAGGGTTCAATTTTTATTTTTATTTTTTACGAAATTTTAACATTCAAAAAATCAAAAAGCCATTAAAATCTAGTGTCATATGACTTTTTATATTTTTTTTTCATCTTAAAATTAGATTTAGACCTTATACCTACTTTCATTAAGAATAAAATTTTCAGAAAAATCGATAATAAAAAACTTTTCCATTTGTTGCATACTTTTTGAATGTTAAAATTTGTTAAAAGTTAAAATTTGAATTTGACCGTCAAAATTTAAATCTAGACTTATTTTTGGATTCTACGTAACTTTTTTTGTAACTCTTAAAATAAGGGCCCTTTACACTTGGAAATATTTCAAAAATCAGTAAAATCTTGTGTTCTATAACTTTTTATCAAACTTTTTTACCCCTTAAATTAGTTTTAGACCATGCACCAACTTTTATCAGGAATACATTTTTTTGAGAAATTAATAATAAAAATATTTTCTATTTGTTGCAAACTTTTCGAATGACCTTGTATTATTTAGGTATACCTCAAAATTCAAATAATTCTTCTACATCTAACACTAGTCAATTTGTTAATTTTTTCATATAAATTATGGACAAAGTTTAATAAACAACAATTGTACTACAATGGTATATGTACATATTACAATGTTTTTATTTAGAGAAGAGAGTGAAATCATCGAAGGGGAGGTTGTCGAAGTACAAATCGAACGTCCGGCCACAGGGACTGGTACAAAAGTGGGAAAATTGATCTTGAAATCAACTGATATGGAAACTGTGTATGATCTTGGTGGAAAAATGATTGACAGTATTCTCAAAGAAAAAGTTCAGTCTGGAGACGTAATTACCATTGATAAAGCCACAGGTAAATTAAAAATTAATTCGGGTGCTGGTCAGTGGTCCTCAACCTTTCGGGCGTGTCCCCTATGGAGTGCGTACAGCATTTGAAGGGGGCGCCACATATCTTGTGGGGACGACAAATATTTTGATGTGGACGCAAAATATTTTGAGGGAGGCCCCAAATATTTCAAGGGGGCACAAATATTTCAAGGGGGCATTGAATATCTTAAGGGGGTGCCAAATATTTTGAACAGGACGCAAAATATTTTAAGAAGGCGCCAAATATTTTGTGGGGACGACAAATATTTTGATGTGGACGCAAAATATTTTGAGGGAGGCCCCAAATAATTCAAGGGGGCATTGAATATCTTAAGGGGGTGCCAAATATTTTGAACGAGACGCAAAATATTTTAAGGGGGCGCTAAATAACTTGTGGGGGCGCCAAATATAGCTTGAGGTGGACGTAAAATATTTTAAGGGAGGCGCCAAATATTTTCAGGGGGCACCAAATATCTTAAGGGGGTGCAAAATATTTTGAAGGAGGCCCCAAATATTTCGAGGGGGTATTGAATATCTTAAAAGGGGATGCCAAATATTTTGAATGGGACGCAAAATATTTTAAGGGGGCCCCAAATATATTTTGAGGTGGACATAAAATATTTTAAGGGAGGCACCAAATATCTTGAGGGGGGACCAAATATCTTAAGGGGGTGCAAAATATTTTCAGGGAGGCCCCAAATATTTCGAGGGGGCATTGAATATCATAAGGGGGTGGCAAATATTTTGAACGGGATGCAAAATATTTTAAGGGGGCGCCAAATATCTTGTGGGGGCGCCAAATATATCTTGAGGTGGACGTAAAATATTTTAAGGAAGGCGCCAAAGATATTGAGGGGGCACCAAATATCTTAAGGAGGTGCAAAATATTTTGAGGGGGCCCAAATATTTCGAGGGGCCATTGAATATCTTAAGGGAGTTCCAAATATTTTGAACGTAACGCAAAATATTTTAAGGGGGCACCAAGTATCTTGTGGGGGCGCCAAATATATTTTGAGGTGGACGTAAAATATTTTAAGGGAGGCGCCAAATATATTGAGGGGGCAAATATCTTAAGGGGGTGCAAAATATTTTGAGGGGGGGCCCAAATATTTCGAGGAGCCATTGAATGTCTTAAGGGAGTTCCAAATATTTTGAACGTAACGCAAAATATTTTAAGGGGGCACCAAGTATCTTGTGGGGGCGCCAAATATATTTTGAGGTGGACGCAAAATATTTTAAGGGGGCGCCAAATATCTTGTGGGGCGCCAAATATATCTTGAGGTGGACATAAAATATTTTAAAGGAGGCACCAAATATCTTGAGGGGGCACCAAATATCTTAAGGGGTTACAAAATATTTTGAAGGTGACCCAAAATATCTTATGGGGGTGTCAAATATCTTTAGGAGGCCGCAAACAAATGAAAGAAAGAACTGTTTTTAAAGTCACCAGTATGAAATGGGATGGATTTAAAAACAATTGGAGGGCCTTTTTTGTTAATTACCAATGTGAAATGGAATGGATTTTTCAAAACTGGAGGACCTTTTTTGTTTGGTCACCACTGCAGAAAAATAGTGAAAGGGGAGCACAATAAAAATTAGTATGGAAAAGGGGGCAAGTTCAAAAAAGTTGAGAAACACTGGCTGTGATGATCATAATCATACAAAATGAAAAGTCTTTATTGCTATGTATCAAAGAGAAAAACAACACTCCGCCCGTGTAACTTTCTTATTTTATAAGTTGATAATAATGTTTATTAAACATTAATAAAAAATTACTCTTAATTTTGAGAAATGCTGGGCTGAAAAATATGGGTTGATAATGTTTTAGAATATTTTTTTCTAGCAAGTATTGTTCCTATGTTTATTCTTTTAGGTAAAATAAGTCGTTTGGGACGATCTTTTACACGAGCAAGGGATTACGATGCCACAGGTCAACAAACTCGATTCGTACAGTGTCCCGAAGGCGAACTGCAAAAAAGGAAAGAAGTCGTTCACACTGTTACACTCCACGAAATCGATGTTATTAACAGTCGTACGCACGGCTTTTTGGCATTATTTTCAGGTATGTATAACAATGCGTTATGACAAGCGATTGATGAATTTTTAATCATTATTTCGCACAACTTTTCAGGTGATACTGGGGAAATCAAACCAGAGGTACGAGAGCAAATAAACGGGAAAGTTGCTGAATGGAGAGAGGAAGGTAAAGCGGAGATGATTCCCGGCGTTTTGTTCATTGACGAGGTAAATCATTTTAAGACTAATATAAAATTGTGCATGAACGCCTAGCCCTTATCAACACATCTGGTTTATTAGAGTTTGTTCGTCGAGGTCACCTTTTGATGATTTCTTGTTTATACCTATTAGGTCTTGCAATAATTTTTTGTTGTTGCTCTGAAATGTACAGTGGGTTTCGCTTAATCAGGCCCAGAACATTTTGGTCCAATTAAGCGGCTGGATCAATTATGCGAAGTTCCACACAAAAGTAGTGAATGAAATACATTAACCAAAACAATTTGCTATATCGTAAAATGCTTTCACATGCACACGTGTGAACTAGTCGAAACTCAAGTTGTCAACCAGTGTTTGTTTTTGTGGCATCTGAGTTACATATCATGTTTTTTTTACACTTTGATAACACACATAAAGTTATTACAAAATGGTGAACAAAAGTACAAGTAATATTTTAATAAATTCTTAACTGATAACTTTCTTTTTGATTTATAAAATTCTGCAACTAAAATATATATTTTGATCCCAAATTTACTGTCCCGATTAAACGGCATGGTGTCCCAAATAAGCGAACCAATTGCTGCTATTTTCTTAATTTGGTTTCTGTTCATTGTGGTTTGGCACAAACAAGCGGCTGGTCCGATTAATCAGTGTCCCGATTAAGCGCAATTCACTATCCATTTTACAAATGATAACAGTACCCAGGTTTCCTATGTAGAGTGCCAAGTGTGAATAATGAAATTAAATGTCTGACACAAACAATTTAATAAAATGCATTGAAGTAATTAACGTACCAATGAGAACTTGTGGCTCTTTATCAATTGTTTCTAATAAATTTAGGTACATATGCTCGACATCGAATGTTTCTCCTTCCTAAACAGAGCACTCGAAAATGACATGGCTCCCGTTGTTATAATGGCCACGAATCGTGGCATTACAAGGATACGAGGCACTAACTACAAGTCACCACATGGTATACCACTAGATCTTCTAGATCGCATGATCATTGTACCTACAGTTCCTTACGATGAAAAGGAGTTAAAAGAAATACTTAAGTAAGCATCAGAATTTAAATAGCTTTAATTTAATTTCAACCATATACAGCGTCATTCAAAAGGTCTGCAACAAATGGGAAAAATTTTTATTTTTGATTTCTCAGATAATTTTATTCTTGATAAAAGTTGGTGCATGGTCTAAAACTAATTTTAAGTTGAGAAACAGTTCGATAAAAAGTCATAGGACACTAGATTTTAGCGATTTTTGAAAGATTCGCAAGAGTAAAGTGAAGTACGTCAAAATGTAGCTAACAGTTTGCCACACTTTTTATAAAAAAACATTTTTTCATAAAACTTGTATTTACGCCGTTACACAGAGTTTTCATACATTTGGCCTACTCTGTATAATAATTTTTTTATGTATGGCTTCCCTTGAGATATGGCTATTTTATTTCTAGGGTTCTGTAAGGATAAAAAAGTTGAGAAATGCTGGTTTAAATCCATCATGTGACTTAACCCCTTGACTGGTCTCTACGAACTCAGTTCGGGCGTTCTTTAAGGCCCAAACGGAATGCGAATTTCGGGTTTTGAGTTTTGGGTTTTGAGTTTCGGGTTTCAAAGTCAAACACACGGATTCATATGAAACCAAACAGAATACGGTCTTTGAGTTTCAACGTAAAGACGGTATTTGCTCAAGTCGGGTTTGGGTTTCAAACATGCTGAACTTTAAAGACCGAAACTCACTCACACAAATACATTTCCTCTTGCACCCAGGGGCGGATCTACATAGGGGCTAATAAGGCTTAAGCCCTGGGCCCCCAAGTGTGAAGGGCCCACAAAAATTGAATTATTATCATAAATTTTTAATGCTTTTTCATTAACAATTAGCACTTATCGTATTGTATAAAATAATTAATATTACTAATGATAATTTATAGTATTATTTGTTTTATTTTAATCAATGTAACATAGATCATCACCACTTCATAAATAAATATATTTCAACTCTGATTATGATGTTATTAAAAATTAATTTTAAACCCCAATTCAAAGATTCGTAATTAAACAAAAAATGGGGCTCCATTGGACTTTAATAAGCCCTAGGCCCCGAAAAACCTAGATCCGCCCCTGCTTGCACCAATAAATTTCGTAGTTCATAATTATTGATCTGAGGGCAGCATTCAGGGTTATCAGACGTCCTGGATTTTTCGGGACTGTCCCGCTTTGTCTTTATTTGTCCCGCGTCCCGCATTTTAATAAATATGTCTCGTACACCTAAGTTTATCAGTTATTGATGTGAGGCAGCATATTTTTAATATTTTTGGACGATAAGACTTATCCTTTGTTTTATGCAATGGTGGTGGGCAGGGCCGTTCACGGAAAATTCGGGCCCCAGGGAAGCAATAGACAACGGGCCCCCATTACTCTTAGAAAGGTTTAAATTTAATTTTAATAGTATTTGTAAACAAAATATTGTGTATTAACCCGCCCCCCCCCGTGATAGGCCCTGGTGGTGGGCAGGCCAATATTATAAAAATTTGCGAAAAAAAATAACTTGCCGTCTCGTGGATTTGAACTTTGGACGCTCGACCCATACATCGGATACTTAACCCTTGGGTCACCACCCGACGGTAAAATTTCATAAAAATTTAGGTGTTTTAAAGCTAACGCTTTTATTAATGAAATATTTTTTTCGATAACTAGGTATATAAATTATTACCTGAGAACATTCATTTTGGTCTTTGCATTAGTAAATCAAGTCGAAATAATTTTTTGAAAGGCTTAAAATGCATTAAAATGGCATCGAACATGTCAATTTCTGACAGCTGATGCGCCCGGCCACGTATTTTCATAATTTTAAGGTCTAAATTTAACTCGAAAGTAAGATTGTATTAGATATTTTAGAAGGAAAAAGAATAACGAATCTGAATTGGTACACGATTTCCAAAAATGTACATTAATGAAGGTTTGGCTGTTTAAAATGTCATTTGACATTGACATTTGTCAAGACGAGTTTTAAGTTCTGAAAAACTCGCATTGTGTTTGCAACGGGTTTCAAAGACCAGTTTCAGTCTCCAACCCGAAACTCTAAACTCAAAACCCGAAACTCGCATTCTGTTTGGGCCTTTACGCGCTAATACTGAGGCTCTACGATTTAAATTTGGGCATTTTTACCGCTTTTGCACCGTTGAAGCGATTTTATCGCGTTTGTGCCGTGCTGGACAATTTGAGACCTTGTACACGCGAAGCGGATAACGTTAGTTAATCGCGCGTTAGGCCTAGCACACACAGAGCGTTTTCTGTCGCGCGACTTGAGTCGCGCGTTTGTGAAGTACTAGCAATTGCATGTATGTGTACACACATACGACGACCAAAGTCGCGCGACTATGTGTGTACGCGTACATGCAATTGCTAGTACTTCACAAACGCGCGACTAGTCGCGCGACAGAAAACGCTGTGTGTGAGGCCTTAGTGTGCGTTTTCATTACAAGCGTATTCGCGCGAATGAGCTTCGCGCGTACGCGTCTGTATTCGCGCGACTGAAACAAAGCAGTGCAAGCGGTTACACTACAAGCGAGAATTCGCTCGAAACCACTCTCATATGCTTGCATTGGTTTCTTTGATTCGCGCGTATACGGTCGCATACGCGCGAAGCCCATCGCGCGAATACTGTAACCGCAGCCTTATGCAGGTAGATTTGGGTCGCGCGGTTTTTGCGTGTGATTTTTGTAACTAAAAATTGAATTTTTTTGAGGGGCTGATGGAGAACAGCCTAATTCTTGTATTTTTCAATTCACAGCTTCATTACAGAAGCAACATAAAAAAAGGTTAGCCTCTGCCGCCGCGACATTGTCGAATGCATAAACCCAGGAATTTAATGTAACGTTCAAGGGGTTAAAATGACAAAATTGCATTGGATATCTATCAACAATAAAAATTATTTTTGTTATGTAACCCTACAGACTTACTAGATTTTTTCAAAAAATTGTAGTAATCAAGATGAAGATAGATGCCTTATAAATACTGCAAATTTGAACCACATATGTCAAGGGACACAATTTTTTAGCCTCACGATAACCTATGCTGAATTCTTTGTATTTACGACTTGAAAGTTACACAGTGAAATTGGAACCACAATTCCAGCGAATCTTATGTCTATTTAGAAATGCAAATTGTATTTTTTTATATATTTTTCTGCCAGTATTCGTTGCGAAGAAGAAGATTGTCAGATGTCCGATGATGCGTTGCTGGTCTTAACACGTATCTGTACCGAAACATCTTTACGATACGCCATTCAGTTGATTACAACAGCGAGTCTCATTGCGCGTAAACGCAAGGCACCCGAAGTTGCTGTCGAAGACGTGAAGAGATCATATATGCTGTTCCTCGATGAATCTCGATCTATTCAGTATCTCAGAGAATACCAAAAAGAGTTTATGTTTGATGAAAGCGGTATGTTTATTTCTTTAATATTTTTTTTTACCTAATTGTTTTTTTCGCAGATGACGTCACCATGGATACAACATAAAACAAATATCGTTTTACGTTATTTTATAATGCACCATTCTGTTTAAAGTGACCGTTTTATTTAATAAGTTTTGTGATGTTATTACATTCTTTAAAATAAACATAATATTGAGTATGTATTAGGTTATATTAATATGTATTTAAATTTTAAATTCATCATTTTGTCCTGACAAACTACGATATTGAAACAATAAAAACTTTTCTAATGATAATTTTTTTTTTGATTGATGAAATTATTGTAATATTACAAAGATTTTAACACAAAATAAACGAAACAGATTTTAAATATTCCGTGACAATAAATATATCCGTGAAATATAAAATAGGTTAAAATGGACCGAGATCCCGGGAGAGAAACCCTAGTTAGTACCATTGAATAAAAATATAAAGGTAGGAGCATTTTAGCTATCCTAAGTCCGTGTTCACAATGAACGTAGTAGATAGCAGATAGTGGTTAGTAGCTAAAGTTTAAATGCATTGAATCAAATGCAAGTGTTCACGATGGACGTAAGATTTACGTACAGGGTACCCAAAGCGGGATACGCCAGCGTGTACCTTAGATTTTTAGTTTGCCTCCCAGACACGGCAAGGCGCTGATTTAAAAAAATTATTATTTTTAAAGTAGAAAACAATTTTACCGGTATACAACAAAATAATTTCAAATTTGATCAAGGTGCATTGTGTCAAGTGAAAATAAAATATTTTTGGAAGGTGAGCACAGTAAGGTGAGTTACTTATGCCCGGTTTCTCCGACACATCTCAAGATCGAACTTATATAAGCCCGCCTTATATTTAAGACCGTCTCAAGATACCAATGCGTTGCACAGAAAACATATTCCGGAATCTGTTAGACATCTCAGCTGAGTTAGAACTCGGTTTGGCAACGTTGCAAGAAGTCGACACATTTTAGCGGCAGATTGAAATGGCTAATTTTCATTGGCCATTTACATCACAGCTGTTAAAACGGCTCCCTGTGACATCTTGTTGTTGCTATCAGCTGTTAGTCACATATAAAGTTACAGTTCGGTGTTTATTATTTTTGTGTTGAAATGGCGGAAAAAAAAGAATAAATTATACCATGGAGGAAAAACAATTATTAGTTAGCTTGGTTGAAGAAAATAAAATAAATAGATTATGCATACAGGGTGTTTGAAATTCGAGTTTAAGCATGGGGTTCTCGCTTATTATAATAGCTAGAGTATAGGTTTACATTTCGCAAAGTTGCTAAATTTGGTGCTTATTAATAATCCAAAAAGAAATTGGAAATATCTCAAACGGGGTCCGAAAAAATTAGGAAAAACTGGAAAATACGATTTTTGAAAATCGTCTCTATAACTCCTTTGGAGTATGAAATATTTGAAATGTGTAAAAACATTGCCGAAGCAACTTTTTAAGCCGAATCGGATGGTAGTCACAAATTTTTCTTAGATCGATTCGTTTTTATTTTATGACAACCAACTTTGTTTTTGCTTATGGGCGCAAGTTTTGCTATTTACATTATCAAATAGCATTTATTTTTCTAAATCTATTGATGTATCACACATGGTATTTTACTTTTTCTTTTATTGTCAAATTTCAAAAAATACGTTTTAAACAATAACCATTATAAATCAGGTTGGCCGGTCATTGTAGTTTATGTTGTTTCCATGACAACCGATCAACAATCTAAAAGTTTTAAAGGCCTGTTAGTCCTAAAAATGAACTTTAATAACGAAGAAAAACGCGATATGCTGCCCATCACAAAAAACAAAGTTGGTTGTCTAAAACAAAAACGAATCGACCTAGGAAAAATTTGTGACCACCATCCGATTCGGCTTAAAAAGTTGCTTGGGCAACTTTTTTACACATTTAAAATATTTCAAACTCCAAAGGAGTTATAAACGATTTTTAAAAATCGTATTTTCCAGTTTTTCCTAATTTTCTCGGATACTGTTTGAGATATTTCCAATTTCTCTTTGGATTATTAATGAGCACCAAATTTAGCAACTTTGCCAAATTAAACCTATACTCTAGCTATTATAATACGCGAGATCCCCATGCTTAAACTCGAATTTCAAACACCCTGTATACTCCAATTGAGGCTCAATTTGATCTAAGATCACAATAACTGTCTCTTTTGTGAGGTTATTACGCATAAAAAAAACGATCGTATTCGAAATCCGTTAATGGATTTGCGCGAACAAATCGCCTTCGAGGAATTACAGGGTCGTACAAGTCATCATCTGCATCATCTATCATATTTATAAAGTCAATATCCATATTTAAACTTAAACCACAATTTAAACAAACATTTAACTACAAAAAAAGCAAATACAAGATACTTTTAGGTTATGTACTCCAGCTCAAGTTCTAGTAAACAGCGACTCAAGATCTTTTATTTCAAAATTATAATAATCTACTTTTTCTTGCAATTAAAATGTAATCAGTGCCTAACAAAAAATTGTAGAATTGGGCTATATAAGACAACAAAAAATAAATAATAAACTAGGACAGCGATTCTTAACTGGGGGGTCATGAAAGATATTAAGAGCGGCCGGGAAAAATAATTTACGAAACGTTTTTACTTTATAAAATACTAAAATTTTTAAAATGATATTTTTTGCTCTATATTTCACTCGAACCATCGGAGAAATTATCTTCTTAAATAAATCGTAATATTTTTGTTACTACAAACTTAGGGGTCGCAACAATATTTTAGGATAATTATGGGGCTGCGATCCCCCTTCCCTCCCTGTGCCTACGCCACTGGCTGTAATAACGTATAAAACGTAAATGCTAGTCACTTGGGGCTGTAGCCCCCCTAAACCTAGACGCTAACTACGCCAATGCCTACTACAACCACAAGATTTACAACTAACCATTGTAGCACACGAAACTAAAATTTTTCTGACTGTTTCACCTGTCAAAACCGACGGCCATCAGAGGCCATTTATGTCGTCATTTCCGTCGCCGCTCAAACACTGCAGTATTAAGCCCGTGTGACACGGTATAAATTTCTGTATAGAAATCAATACAGAATATCTTGTACAGATTTCAATACAGAATTCCAAACGTTTGAAACTGTGTGTGACACTGATCCAATTTTATGTACAATTTACTACCCACGCACATGCGCCTAAATAGTATACCTAAACACAGATAATGCACTCCCTCTAAAACAAGGTATTTATCCCTTGTAATTGCCATTTTAAACAATAACAACATCCTGCTTCGGATTACCAAGAATTAACTGTTAACAGGAATTTATATTATTGCTTATATTTCCTTTGGCTGTAGATGTTCAAAATCAGCTGTTAGCCGCCATTATTTACGAACTGAATGCACATCTGTAGCCCGCACTTTCTGTATCAAAACTTGCTTGCAAATAGGACACGCTCTACTGTATTTTCTGTACAAGAAACTGCATGAAAGGCTTGTACATGCAAGAAACTATACAGAATTTTGTACAAGAAACCTGTGTGACACGATATAAGATTTTCTGTACAGGGTGGTCCAAATTCGATGGAATTGCATGGGTATCTCGGTTAATATTTAAGATAGAGAAACGGTTAAACTACCAAAAATGTGCAGTTTTTTGAGACAAACTCAGAACCGTTTCAAAAATATTCTTTCATTTACATAAGTTCGTTGTTATTTTGCTATCAGTAACGATGTTCTGCAAAAGTACAATAGTATTTAGTATTTTATAATGTACATGGTGCTCCAAATTCGATGGGATTGCATGGGTATCTCAGTTAATATTTAAGATAGATAAACGGTTAAATTATCAAAAATGTGCACTTTTTTGAGACAAACTCAGAACCGTTTTCAAAAATATTCAATAATTTCCGGTTTTCGAGTTACTGAATAAAAAGTGTTTTTTTGTCATATTAATAATGTGCCATATCTCCTTTATTGTTGTAAATATCGAAAATATTTATGAAGATTAATTTTAGATATTTTTATGTTTAATTTAATTGTACTTAAAAAAAATTGTTTACGCTCGCCGTTAAGAAGTTATGACACAAACTTACCTTTTTTTAAATGGGAACGATAGTTGGCTATGACCTATTTAAATTCCTTATTTTTTTCTCATTCCAAATATATAAGGGTCGAGGTATTCATTTTCGATAATACGCAAGTTACGAAGGTTTTTTAGTTTTTTTTTTTAAAGAAAATTATAGTAGGCTATGAAAAAAAAAATAAAACAAGGTGTAAAATCTTATAAAACACATGTGGTACAAGTTACCAAGGTTTTAAAATTTGTTGTTGAGATAAACATTGTAAATATTTGAACAGAAGATAACAACAACATAGTCGGAATCAGCAGTAATGTAGTAGGTGTATTGCTGTTTATCGTATGTTCAAAAAGCTTTGATCTTTATCTCAACAACAAGTTAAAAAACCTTCGTAACTTGTATCATATGAGTTTATAAGGTTTTACACCTTGTTTTTTTTTGTTTTCACAGCCTTCTATGATTTTCTTAGAAGAAAAACCTAAAAAACCTTCATAACTTGCGTATTATAAGAAATAAATACATCAATCCTTATATATTTGGAATGAGTAAAAAATAAGGAATTTAAATAGGTCATAGCCAACTATCGTTCCCATTAAAAAAAGGTAAGTTTGTGTCATATTTTTTAAACGGCGAGCGTAATTATTTTTTTTTATTATAATTAAATTAAACATAAAAATATCTAAAAATAGTCTCCATAAATATTTTCGATATTTACAACAATAACGGAGATATGACACATTATTAATATGACAAAAAAACACTTTTTATTCAATAACTCGAAAACCGGAAATGATAGAATATTTTTGAAAACGGTTCTGAGTTTGTCTCAAAAAACTGCACATTTTTGATAGTTTAACCGTTTCTCTATCTTAAATATTAACCGAGATACCCATGCAATCCCATCGAATTTGGACCACCCTGTATAGTATTTCGTACAGATTTCTATACAGAAATTTATACCTTGTCACACAGGTTTTAAAAGCTCCTTCTTTATCTTTTTATTCAATGGTTAGTACCTACCTAACTAAAAAATGGGCTATATAAGATAAAATAAATAAACATTAAACTAGGATACAACTAGATGTTTATTGGTTGACGATGTTTTTTGTCACTCATTAACCTCTTAAGCTGTTATGCCGCATATAATCGTCATCGGCCTTGGTCATGAATAGCGACTCTGCCGTACATATTCGCTTTGTGTAAAATTGTGTATATCTTATTGTATTTGACGAAAACGTACGATTTCTTTGCTTCGGTCATTACATATAGGATTACTTTATGACGTCATCTATTTTGTTTGTTCGAAACCGTTTCCAGCGCCATTTGCCGATATTAACTATGTGTTCTGTGTTTCAAAAAAGGAATAAGAAAAGAAAGTCGTTATTGGTGTGCAATTTGCAGCACGACCCTTTGCCCTGAACCTTGCTTCAAAGATTTTCATACCAAAAATTAAATTTTTGAAAACTTTGCACTGTTTTGTAATATTTTTAAAAACATGCCAAATGGATAATTATGCATTGTTGTGTGATATAATATGTAGTATACACTATAAAAAAGTAAAATTTTAAATAATTCTTACGTTTCATTAATTTTTTACTTCATATTTTCAATACAACGAACGAAATTTTTCATGCAATGGATATGACGTAAATACTCGCGAGCGGTCTAGAGTTCGTGTCCGCTGTGCAAGGCCTCGCGCTCAGAGGCCGTGTCGGCTTAAGAGGTTAAACGTATGATTTTTAACGTAATGAGTTGTTTTTAAATAATTTCTATTAACATATAACCATTTTGAATTCTGTACATTTTTTCATTTTTATGAACCGTTTGGCTTTTTATTAATTTTTATGCTCTGCAAATCTCTTTCGCCGGCTCTACTTGCACTCATAGATGCTTAAACCCTTTTTAAAATCGTAATAAATCATAATTCGAAATTTTTCTTCACTAGTTCTATTGTTTTAAAAATTAATAAACCAGATGCTATCCATCTCGACTTTTGCAAATTAACTTTAAAAAACAGGTGAAGAACTAAATGATATAAAGGTGTGGATTTTGTGGTTCACGGTCTACTTGTTTTTTTAATTTTCAATAAATTCAACTTGGCGTTGGTAGAATTGGTAAATATGAAGAAAGTTATAAAAAAGTGTATGTTTTGTCTTTATTATTTTATTATAAATTTAAACTAATGCTTTATTTTCCTACAGTTTTCTCTGACATTTTATTAAACAAGTAATAGACTAATTCAAACGTAAATGAAATTGTTTGCTATTTAATTGAATAGGTTGTCGAAAGGAACTTTGTTATACACTCTGTTTGCCAGATCTTTAAAAATAATTGCAAAAGATTTTCCGTAATCGTCTTTGCGTTCATTAAAAACTTCTTTCCAATTTTCATTTAGCACTGCGTTTATTTCTGTTCCTAGACGTTTATCTCCGTTGAACAAGTTGGTGAAATGAAAACTGGCTTTTTCGACTTCAATCCCCACTTTGTATTCTTCTATTTTCATGTGTATTTTTCCATTTTTCATGACTGGCTTTCCAATTTGTGTATGAGCTGAACGCATGTTAGCTAAAAAAAAAAAAAGAAATAGTACCTACAATACTGCGTGCAGTAGTTAAAAGCATCAATATAAATTGCATAGCTTTATCAAAATGGGTAATTTGTTCTTTTTACCTACAATCTAAACTGGGACAAATACTTTTTAAAAGTATTTAAATCTATCTATATATCCTGACCAAATTTGGCACAGACAATCTATAGGACCATGGAAAGAACATAGACTATATGAGAATTCCCAGAAGTTCCAAAAATTCCCAAAAGAACCAAAATTCCCAAAAGATCCAAATATCACAAAAGTTTCAAAATTCTCAATAGATACAAAAATTCTCAATAGATACAAAAATTCCCAAAAGATCCAAAATTCTCAAAAGGTCAAAAACGTCCACCGGGCGCGAGCGCGAAGCGCGAGTAGTCTGTGATTGATAAAAAAAATCACCGAGCGAAGCCGGGTCACTACGCTAGTAATAAATAAAAATGCTTTAATATAGGTACCTAATATTTATTAATGAGATTTATTAAGAGCATGGTAAGGAACGAGAACGAGTGAAAGTTTGCGCAACGAGTTGTTAGACGGCTTGCGTAATCACACGAGTTTTATTATTATGCTCTTCATAAAACGTGTTTCATTCAAAATTTTATCTACGACGGCTTTATACAGGGTGTCCCAATTATACACGCCAAAAAGTAGGTGCATATTCCTGAGTGAAAATGATGACCATTTGTCAAATATTTTGTTATCCAAAAATGCTTCCTTTCAAAGTTAGAGACCTCCAAAGTTGCAAGAAAAAAAAAATCAAAAAATCGATTACGTCCTAGCCGTTTAAGCCAGAGCTATCAAACTTGGCCAAAATGTTTGGGTGTTTCCCATTGACTTTGTGGGATAATTAGAAAGAAAACACGTAATTAATTGGAAGTATGATTTATAGTCAGGTCATCCGCTTACCATCTTCAGAATTTTTTTCTCTGGAATAAAATTGAAAATGTCATTTGTCCATAAAAAAGTACGACTTAAGAGGAAAAAATTCGTCCCTCTTTGTTTTTTGCTGTAAACGTAGCCGTTTTCGAGAAAATTAGCGCTAAAGATGCATCGACAAACTCTGTTTATACACCTCAAATATTTTTTTTACTAAACTTAGTTGGCTAATATCATGCTTGTTCTTAAGGCTTAAGGCTTGTTCATAACATTATGTACTGAAAGTAACGGTCAACAATTCCAACATTTATTGTAAATAAGTTTATTTAGTTTTTATTACCCACTAAGTTATACGTGCATAGTGCAAGGCTATGAAGTTCATTTGCTTATTTATTTTATTGTTATCATCGTTGAAGTTAAATTTGAGTTTTATTGTATTAATAATTATCTGGAAAAAAAACGAATGACATGTATGACATTTTAAAGAAAAGTTACGTCATGTTACGTAGATTAATTATGAACAAGCCTTAAGTCAAGCATGACATTAGCCAACTAAGTTTAGTAAAAAAAATATTTGAGGTGTATAAAATAAACAGAGTTTGTCGATGCATCTTTAGCGCTGATTTTCTCGAAAACGGCTACGTTTACAGCAAAAAACAAAAAGGGACAAATTTTTTCCTCTTAACCCTTTCAAGCACAGTACATAAAATACTTAAAAATGTTTAATGAAATTTAATAAATAAGCTTAATATGACTTAAATAAAAAGGATTAATATTTTTTTTTAAATTGGTCCGTTTTGACAATATGATGTGGTTACGCAGTGAAACCACAATGCCTGAGTGGTAGGTGGAACAAAATAAATAGATAAGTTGTAGTATTGTAATTTATGCTATATGCTTACATAAAAGCATATATATTTTTATAACCAAACAAAAGTTGTTTTACATGATATTTGAAAAAACAGTTTTTTTTTACGGTTAAAAGGCAAATAACCGCTTTCTATCGACTAAAATGATGAATAAGTTGGTGCCAAAAAGCATAGTGGTTTCATAATGAAACACGTAATTTAAAAAAAAACAAATTAAAATTTTTAAATTTTTTTTTCATAGGTGCTTACTTAACAACTAATTGAATTGTTTCATGGAAAAAAAATTAGTAAAAACGGCCTTTTAGTCACTTTTTTCGAAAAAATCACTATTATTTCAAAAACTTGGTAAAGTACCTACTAATTTATGTATTCCATTGGCTATTGAATGCATTTGAGCAAATTTTGCGCTATAGATCGACAGATGGGGATACTATAGACCACATTGACGCGAAAATTCCCGCTTAAACCGCTAAACATTTAGCCTAGAAATTTTTGAAAATGTGGTTTCGCAGAGATAACACATCACCTGAAAGGGTTAAGTCGTGCTTTATTATGGACGAATGACATTTTCAATTCTATTCCAGAGAAAAAAATTCTGAAGATGGTAAGCGGATGACCTGACTATTAACCATACTTCCAATTACGTGTTTTCTTTCTAAATATGATACAAAGTCAATGGAAAACAACTAAACATTTCGGCCAAGTTTGATAGCTCTACCTTAAACGGCTAGGACGTAATCGATTTTTTGTTTTTTATTTCTTGCAACTTTGGAGGTCTCTAACTTTGAAAGGAAGCATTTTCGGATAACAAAATATTTGACAAATGGTCATCATTTTCACTCAGGAATATGCACCTACTTTTTGGCGGTGTATAATTGGGACACCCTGTATAATTAAGATTAAATTTTTATGAATACAGGGTGTCCCAGTTAACTTGAACAGCATATGGATCTCGTAAACGGTAAGAGATACAGAGTTGGTTAAATGGGTAAGAATGATCTATGATTTAAGAGCAACTATTCTATGAAAGAAAAATCTTGAAAAATATTTACAGTTATTGCGCTATTCTTAAAAAACAAAAAAATTACGTTTCCGATTTTTGCTTATAACTTGCTTATTTAAAATCATACCCAAAATATTTTTCGACATTATTAGGACACTTTTTTGCGTAGAATTGAACTCAGTAATTAAATTTTACCCATCTTCATTTGTTTTTGTTATTTTAACATCAACTTTCTTATTTTAAATACGCATCGTAGTTGGCTATGACACCATTAAATAGAGATTTTTTTCTCCTTTCATTGATGTATGGGTTGCTAGGTTTATTTTTAAAAATAAGCAAGTTATAGCAATATTATTGTATTTGTTAAGTTTAATCAAAGTGGCCATTGGAAAACAAAACAAAACATCACATAAATAAACTAGCCGTACTTAATTCAACACAAAGAAATCTAAATAAATTAAGATATTTTTCAAATTACATAATAATTTATGATTTTTCAATTACTATTACTATTGAATCTAAATTATAACATGCGTTCAAAGTGTAGCCCACTCTCCATGGGCAATGCAAATTTGAGATCTGCACTTTGTAGATAACATGTTTTAATTTTTAAGTGCCTCAACTTTTTTTAAAGTATTTAAATAATAAATATTACGCAAAGTTGTTCAATATTTAAATAGTAAATGCGTCAGTATTTAAATGTTTAAATAATAGTCTAAGTGTTTTCAATTATTTAAAAAAATTAAATAAGTAATGAATTTTTTATACATACCTAATATGAATATAAACTACAATATATCACGACTATTTAAATAAATTACAATTTTAATTACCTGGAAATATATAACTACTCTCTGACTATTTAAATACATAAAAAAATTAAGAACTTGTTTTTAAAAGTAGGCAAATACAGCTAGAATGGAAAAATTTACTGCATTTAAAACAAAACGGAACGAATACTAACACATCAACTAAACTTAAATTTTATATTCATAACTTTGATGAATTTTAAAGGAAACATTAAGGATTTTTATTTAACCCTGGAGTAGTCGCGCGATGTCGAAAAGACAGCGCGCTTTCTATTTTAACCCCGAAAACGTGTTTTCACACTTGCTACCACCCCGTGCCTCCGTGCAACCTAAGATAAATATGTGATAAAACGATTGAACCTATATTTGTCCTAATAAATCACGCCTACATTAAATAATTTGCTGATTACTACTACTCAACGCAGACGTCGAATCGACAGCGCGCGCCCGTATGTTGAATAGATATCGCGCGAGCAGTTTTGGTTATTGGTTTTTGACAGTATACGTCGAATCGACTTCGCGCGCCTACTTGTGTTTGTCAAAACTATTATAATTTTTTCCAAAAATGAGTGCTTTTAGATTAAATGACGCTAAAATAACTTTTGGCGGAAGTCGACGACACTCAAATAGATTTAGCACGAATTTATAAGCTGTCCATTGTTGGTACAATTCGATCAAATAAAAAAGAATTTCCCCCTTCCTTCATCACTACAAAAGGCAAGCCTGAATATTACAGCATTTTTGGCATTTCCAATGTCGGAATATTAATTTCTTATGTACAAAAAAAAAAATATCTCAAAGTTGTTTCGCTTTCTACAGATCAGCTGAAATTGATGAAAGCCCAGATCCATCGATCATAACATTTTATAATCAAACGGGGTGTTGATGAAGTGGACAAAAAAGCATCCTTATACAGTATGTCAAGAAGTGTAACCATTGGCCGCTGAGCGTATTCTTTCAGTTTCTGGAAATCTTTGCCATAAACGCCATAGTAATTTTGAAAACAAATAATGTTGACATAAAAAGTCTACGAATGTTCCAGAGAGAGTTTGGTAGGGAACTAATAAAAAAATATATGGAGAAAAGAACAAACAATTCCAGTTTGCCAAGAGGACTTAAAAAGAAACTAATCAAATACATTGGTAATGATGAAAATACGGTACCGAATACTTCAGCTGAAGATAACCCAAAGAGGTTCATGCAAGATATGCCCATTTTACAAAAAAATAAACTCAAAAACTCGTTGCGTATCCTGCGACAAAAATATTTGTTGAGACCACACAAAATTTATTTGCAGTGAGTGCTATGATGGGGTCAATACGTCAGACACAGAATGAATGAGTGAATTAATATTACAACGGTCGTTTTGATTAATTATTATGATAAAATTATTTTTTTAAGAATTGGAAATTGTTTAAGTTTATGTTGTTTAAAAATAAATGTCAATAGCTTTTGTTTTTTTAATTTTTATATCGCTTTTAACATCAATATGTCTAAAAGACGTCGCGCGACTAGATTTGTTACAACAGGGTGCGCGCCTACTCCAAGGTTAAGAAATCTGGAAGAGTCACAAATGGCTTTAGACTAAGGTGACCATTTTCCCCCGAACTTTTGCAAAAGAAATGACCTTGTAATAGGAAATACGATGTGTGAACAAAGAATAGAAGACAAATACAGTTTGTGGCTGAAGAGCGAAATGCTAGAGGTCTCATAGATTACATAACATACACACAAGACGTAACAAAGATATTTAAAAAAATAGAAACTAAGGAGTCGAAAATAGGATCAGATCATAGGCTAGTAACAGCGAAATGCTTAATAAAAACAAACAAAAATAAAGAAACAAATACCAGATTAGCAATACACAAACTAAAAATTAAAGAAAATAAGGAGAAATACCAAAAAGAGGAAGATATAGAATTTCAAAGAATGGAGAACGAACGAATAGAATGGACACTAGAAGAAAGATGGACGACATTTAACCCTTTCACCACTGAACATGTTTTTTTTGTAAATTTTATTGCAAAGCAAATGTATCAACAGATTCAGTCATAAATATGATAAAAATGCAATTTTTTTTTTACATATATTAGGACCTTTGAAATGTCCTGGGATAATATGTCCCAGTAATAATTTATCGTGGGATTATGTGTCTCATAGTAGTTTGTCGTGGGATTATTTGTCCCGATAGTATGAAATAATTGCAATCTTTTTACAACAAACCTTTATTGAAAACGAAAGTAGCAGTAAAAATAGCAAACAACAAAGCTCATACTGAAAATTAATAAAAATATTTTAAAGATATAACACGGTTGGGATATAAATAGTCCCGTTTATAAATACTATTGGGACATATATTCCCATAAATATTTTATATAAATTATATTTAGTTAGGTACTTCAGTATAATTACGATATTTTTACTTAGGTACCTTATATTCCTCGTACGTCCAATTAATCAAAAACTAACTATATCACCTTTATTTTTACTTGTCTACACAAAAAACTCCAAAAAATAACGGATAAATACGCAAACTTACCACACACAGTTCAAATTTTTGATGTCCGTTAATTTCTATGTATTACGTGTTGCCTATACAGGGTGTCCCAGATTACAATAATTCCAGCATGGGGATTTCGCTTATTATAAGAGATACAGGTTTGCTTAAATTAGATGAATTGTTCCTTGGTATGAGAGGAGGCACAATCAATTTTTAAAAGTACAAAATTCCTTGTACTTCAGATGTTATAGCAAAAAATATGAAAATGTCCAATTTCTTTTTTCTCTCATAACTTTTTTGTCGTAATCATTAGAACAATTTTATTTGTAGTTTCTTAAGGCACTTTTTAATGGAGAATGTAACTGTTATTTTAGATTATTTTTAACACCTACCATTTTCGAGATATTACCCCTAACTTCATTTTTTCTTATGGCCCGCGAAGTTGGCTATGGAATAGTTGAATGTGCTTTTTTTTCCTCTTTACAATGAGATATTACTTGCTACATTTATTTTTATAAATAAGTCACACAATCAAGAAAAATCGTATTTTACCTATCACTTATCAAGCTATCTATAATAATAAAAACAAAAAACAACTAATTATGTGTCAAATGACAGTTACCATTTGTCTGCGGTATCATTTATTAGAATTTTATAGTATTGTTGTATAATTCGATAGTCTTTGTAGAAAATTTGTTATCATATAATTATGAGCACATTTACAACTAATTAAAAATTGTATATGTTGAAATGCCACATTATTTACAATAGAAACTGTGTAAAATAAATAATTCTAATTAATTATTGATTTGTTTTGGATTTTTGGTTGGTTTGTCGAAAAAACCATATACTTTTAAATTTATTTCCAAATTTTTGTAATTACGCATCCTTCGTTGCCTTTTCTCGGGATATAGCTCTTATTACATTCGCTCAGCTTCTTCACAGTTTTTATGGCAATGTAGCATCCCAACATGTTAAATTAATCGCTATTTTTAAATGTTGCTATCATTATAACAATTACTACAAAGACTCTCAAATTACACAACAATACTATTAAATTCTCATAAATAATAGCGCAGACAAGTAGTATTTGACACTTAATTAGTTGTTTTTTGTTTTTATTTTCATAGATAACTTGATAAGTGTTGGGTAAAATACGATTTTTCTTGATTTTGTGACTTATTTATAAAAATAAATGAAGCAAGTAATATCTCATTATAAAGAAGAAAAAAAAGCACATTTAACTATTCCATATCCAACTTCGCAGGCCATAAGAAAAAATGAAGTTAGGGGTAATATCTCAAAAATGGTAGGTGTTAAAACTAATCTAAAATAACAGTTACATTCTCCATTAAAAAGTGCCTTAAGAAAGTACAAATAAAATTGTTCTAATGATTAAGACAAAAAAGTTATGAGAGAAAAAAGAAATTGGACATTTTCATATTTTTTGCTATAACATCTGAAGCACGAGAAATTTTGTACTTTTAAAAATTGTTTGTAGCTCCTCTAATACTAAGGAATAATTCATCTAATTTAAACAAACCTGTATCTCTTATAATAAGCGAGATCCCCATGCTGGAAATGTAATCTGGGACACCCTGTATAAGCAAAATAGTACGCATAACCCATGTATACACCTTAAAAACACTGCAACATGCATTTGTAATGTAATTTTGGGACGTATTATAACTCTAAGTAATTTATAAAATCTCCTGGGACATATTGTCCCGACAGTGGCGAAAGGGTTAAAGAGAGTACTAAAACGAACAGCAAACATATGTGGGAAAAGTAACTATAACAACCACCTGAAAAGGACGAATTGGTGGAAACACGATATAAAGAATCTGGTTAAAAAAAAGAAAATACCATGGAAAAAATTTATCCAATCAAAAACAGAGAATGATAGAGAAGAATATAATAGGAAGAGAAGTACAGTAAAAGAAGCCCCCAAAAAAGCAAAAATCGAAACGTGGAAGGAATTTGGAAAAGAGATAACAGAAGTACACGAAATTGATAACAGAAGGTTTTGGACGAGAATTAAAAGACTAAAAGGAAAAAATTTTATATAAAAGTTCCCCCTTAATTTTCGATAAAGAATCACCGCCTGAAGTTTTTCGCAATATTTAAGATACACCCTGTATACGTATAGTATGCTAATAAACTAAGGAGGAACCTTAGACGCGATTATTTAATGCAGTGTACGTATTAGGGATTCTGAGTCTCGACAATTTTTAAAGTCCCGGGACTCGAGACTTTTTTTATCAAAGTCCCGGGAATTCCCGGGATAGGGTTAACAACCTTGGATTGTAAGAAAAGAGTACAGTACAGATTAAGGAATTGGGGAAGGGGGGGGGGGGGTATTAAAAATTATATGTATACGAAATACAATACAACTTTTATCAAAAATTAAATTTTCTGAGAAATCCATAATAAAAAACTTTTCCATTTGTTGCATACTTTTTGAATGACGCTGTATATAATTTCTATTAAATATGATGCAAAATGGTAAATTATTTAATGATATTGTAACCGTAAATGGCAATAAATGTTGTTCCGCAATGAAGTATATTTTTATCAAAGTTGCAAGTACTTTTTTCTGACCAAAATCTCAACAATAACAAACAAATTAGCAAAATGGCAAAATTCTACAGTAGGGTCAATAAGTAATCAGAGTTGGGTAAATTGACGATGTAGCTTTGTATACACTGAAAACAGTGGAAAAAAAAATTTTTTTGTGTCTTTTTGTTTTGACGCGATCTGCGTGAAAGACAAGTTGTAATTTATTTTACACAGTAATATTAATGTATTTTATGATGGTGAACAGTTTATTTTAATTTTATATTCACCAATCATTAAAGAAATGATAAATAAAATGTAAGTTTTTTTAAATAAAAATATGAGAATTTTCAACAATTTGGTTATACCGCGGTTATCATATAACACGGGTAGGATACAACTTCTGCAAACCGGTGTTGTAACTATAATCGGCTTTCATTTAAATAATATTTTTAATATTTCGCATAAAAATTTAATGATTTTTATTATTTGCTCTGTAAAACTCAAAGAACGGTATAGAATGGGTTCCATTAAATTTTATTCATTTACCGTATTGTAATTTATTAATTTATTCTCACAATCTCACAAAATAATTAAACAAATCACAACGGAAGAACTTAAGCGTAAGCCTACCAGCATTGGAATAGTATTGGTCAAGTGGTGGGGTGTTGGTGTTGCTACAGTGGCGGTAATTTCGTACAATTCAAATAAAACGAGCAATTGTGAAAGATAACACTGGGTAGTGGGTACGAGCAATTATTTTTGTAACGTTTACCGCTGCTTGCAATTTATTGTGTGGAAATTGTGTTTTATGTCAAATGTATTATGTTGGTTGAAAAAAGTGTTAGATAATCTGATTTAAAAAAAAAATTAATTCAAAGTTCCAAAAAGAGTACATTCGGTCTTGATAAGTGAAAAGTAAGAGTACGCTGTTTTACAACTCCAAAAAGAGTACATGTACTCTTTAAAGAGTACGGTTGGTAACCCTACCCGGGACTTCGAGACTTTTGCGAATTTTATTTACATACTAGAAAATGGTGGTATAACCTGTCAAAAATGACGGAAGATTTTATAAGGTGCAAGAAAAATGATGATATATTCATGTACTCAAAATTCATCGGCTATTTTCACTGTAAAAAATAAGTTTTCTTGACAGTGACATTGGGCGCGTTCAAATAACCACAGCGCTGGAGTTGCTGAGCATCAAAATTTCTGAACCGACCCGCTTGGTAACCGCTGAGTTACAGCAAATGTTACGTGCTGCTCGTTTGACCCATCAGAAATTTTTTTGTGTTGTGTTGTGTGTAAATATCAGAATCAGCGGTCGGTTCAGGAAATTTGGGCGCTGGTAGTCAACTAAACTAATCACATTTTACGCTGTAACTTATCCGCTGTGGTTATCTGAACGCGCCCATTGTTTCTGAAAGCACCCGCTACATAAAATTGCTTCTTTGCACGTATCGTGATCGTGAAGCGGTCGTGACAGTTGACAGATATATTTTTTTAATTAAACCAAATTCACGGATTTTGTTTTTGAAGCATTTATTTTATAAATAAAGTATAGTAGTAGTAGAAGTATTGTTACGCTAATATTTTATCTAATTAATATTATTTAAATTGATGTATTAAAGTTTGTTAAACCCCGTTCAAAGGTATCATGTTTCAGCCTGCAAACTTAACAGTATTCAAACATCGTATGTTGTAAGTGCACAATAAGCGAATTCTGTTAAGTTCATTTACGTACCATGCATTTCCTGTTGCTAAGCCAGGGTATTTCGTGTATCGTGTAATAATCTTTTTTAACAAGGCAGTCATCGTTTGCTTCACAAGCGAGATGGCCGCGATACCCTGGTGCAGTAATGGTTAGTAATGTTCAATGAAATTAATGTAAGTCGTCAGGTTGTTCATTGTCAATATGCTTTCTACTAATAAATATGCTCCTTAAGTTCATTCGATTATCATTTTAGTAAATTCATCGATCCCCAGCTACGACCCCCAAAGTGCACGATGGCTTTAAGAATAAATCCTTTAAAGCTAACGTGACAGTATCTATTATTATTTTTAATTTAGTCTTTGTTCAACAGTAAATAAAATATATATTTCCAAGTAGCTAAATACCTATTTTAAATAAACTTAACAATTTTCATTAAACTTTAAAACATAATAAGCATAAGTAAAATATATTTTTACGAATAAACTTAACAATTATCCTTTAGCTTTAAAGCAGACAAGAAATAAACATAAATAATTAAATATGGCAGGCAAAAAAATTAAATAAAGTTAAGTAAATACTGATTGTTAGTATAAACTATAAACATAAAAAATTATGAAACAAAATATTTTTGCTAAACTCATGGCAATAAAATTTGTTTAAAAATAGGAAGTGGCTATATGTCCGCCGGCGGAATAGCTTATATAGAATTCCGCCGGCCGGCGGATTTTATACGTTATACAGGTGCTTCCCGCCGTTGAAGCTGTATAATGCGCACACGCGGCGGATTCGACTGTATTTTCTAGTTAAATTCCGCCGGCCGGCGGAATTGCTTCTATGATTTGTAAAGTCCGTCGTAAACATAACCAACATTTTAGCTGTCAATATTACTCACTCGTAAACAAACAAAATGAACTATAAAGAATTTGCCGATAAATTAAGCGTTACTATCGCTACAGGTATAAGTCAATTTTTACTGAATTATATGTCAAATATGCATGGTAACACCATCGAAATTATTATTAGGTAGAAATTGAAGGACCAGGTTAGATTTAATTTAACCAAATTCGTTTTCGACTGAAAGACATTAAAAAATTTAAAGGGAAAATAGTACGTCAATGTGAGATAGGGGATGACGTATACGTAAGAGATTATAGAGACCCAAATAAAACATCTTGGGTAAAAGCTAAGATTATGGGAGTTTTAGGATTTAAAAAATATTTGTTTAACAGAGAATAACTTAAAATGAGTTAGACGTGTAGATCAAATGTTTAAAAGCAAAACAACCCCTTAGATTTGGGATGATTCCAAACACGGACGAAAATCAAGACAAAAACGTACGAATATCGTTAAACGTTTTAGTCTTGATATTCGTAAAAAATGCAACGTGCATGTTCATGTTTCGATATATTTCACATAAACTATAAGGCGTTAAGGTACTTAAGATCCCTCGCTTTTTTTTTTTTAAGTGACAGTTTTTTTAATTTTTTTATTGGATTTTATTTTAAAAGAACAGAAAATAAACAATAAGAAAAAAATGAAAATATACAGACTTTGCAAAAAGTCTGAAAAC